>JALNQF010000315.1:0-48976 GCA_028456385.1 Ophiosphaerella korrae | reverse complement strand
AGATAATTATTAATTAAAGAGCTATCTAAGCTAGGCTACTTATATATAGTAGAGTAGCTTAAATAGCTTATATAGCTTACTTACTACTATAGGCTTACTTAAATTGTATAGAGTAAAGCTCTAACTTATAATAGCTAGCTTACTAACTATTATATTATATAAAAAAATAAAAATCTAAATATAGAGAGCTATAAAGATAGTAAGAAAATTAAACTTAGAGTTTATTTTAAACTTAATTAATACTAAATCTTCTAATCTTACTTAGAATTTTAATATAGTACTTAATAAATATATTAAAAAGTAAATTAAAAGGTAGAAGTTATATTACTCTATTTTTTACTATTTTTTATAATTATAAAAGAACTAGTTACTAGAACTTCTATCTAATATTATAAATAGCTAAGAAAGATACTAAGATATAAGTATTTATAAAATATTTAGTAAATTTATAAAGCTTTTACTTTTATTAATTAGTTTAATATTAGACTATAGCTTTACTTAACTACGCTAAATAAACCTAAAAAGGTAGATAAGTATTTAATAACATTAAATACTAGAGTAGAATAGTATATATTATTATAAAAGCTTACTAGCTCTTAGCTCTTAGCTTAAAATATACTAATTATAATACTACTATAGCTCTATAAGCTTTATAGATACTAAAGCTTAATATTTAAGAGAAATTAGATAAAACTCTTTCTTTATTATACTTATAGTCTAAATTAAAATCCTAAAAAAATTATATAGAATTTATTATAAATTAAACTAATTAAAAGATATAAAAGATATAAAAGATATAATCCTAAATAAACTACTTTAATAGTAGTAGAATCTATTAAAATTATAAAAAAATAAAAATAAGTACTTATACTTTAAGAATCTATAGATAATTAGATATTATCTTAAAAAAAAAGTTAGTTAGATAATATAATAGCTAATTATTATCCTATAAAGTATTAATATTATAGAGTTATAACTATTAAATATAAGTTATTATTAAAAGTTTATTTTATACCTTTTACTAAATATATACTCTTTTAAGAATTAGAATTAAGTATAACTAAATTCTATTAATATTTTTATATATATCTAACTTATACTAGAAAAATTTAAAAAAAAATACTATAAATAAAAAACTATATAGCTCTAAAGTTAGATAATAAAAAAAAAAAGTCCTCGAAATAGTTTAAATCCTAGCTTAAGTTAGCTTAGAAATTAAAAATCTTAGTAAGCTAAAAAAAATAGTACTAGATTTTATCTTTAAAATTCCTATCTACTAAAATTTTTAGCTATTGTTTTTATAGAGTTATTATATAATAGGTTACTCTATTATTAACTATAAGTAATCCTTTAAGAGTATTAGTAGATTAGGAGTTAATAATAAAAGCTTATATAGAAGATCTATAATAACTATAAATAATAGTTAATTTATATATATAATATTAAGTATTAGTATTTTATAGTTAAAGGATTAAATTACTAATACTATTTTAATAATATATATTCTTATTAACTATATACTTATACTAATCTATTTATATAATATTATAGATTACTTCCTAATCTATTATATAGAATTATAGATTATTACTATAGATCTTAGTTATAAGTAGTTTTCTAATTAAAGTTATTACTCTACTTATCTTACGCTTTATTAGTATCTAAGTTAAGACTAATTAGTTCTATCTTAATTTCTTTTATTACTAACGTAATACTATTCTTTTCTTTAGGTAGGTTTTTATTTCTCTTTACTAAGACTAAAGTTATTAATTTAGTTTCTTTATTAATATTAAGTTCTTTAATTTCTATCTCTATACTTTCTAAATCTACTCTCTATTATCTTTAATTAGTAGATTACGTATTATATTATAGTATTAAAATATTTCTTAATTTTTATTATAAGTTTTCTAACTTTTTATTAGTTTATTATTCTTTAAAATATAGTAAGGCTTATAAGGTATATATTTATACTAATACTTATTTATTTTATAATTTATCTAGTATCTCTCTAGTAGAGTAGAAGTTTATTAAGCTTATTTACGCGTTATTACTTAGGAATAATAAGGAGAGCTATTAACTTCGCTTAAGATAAACTATTATTATAGATTATAGAAGCTAAAAAAGAGTATAACTATATTCTAAGTATATAAGTAAAAAACTATACTTATTTAGTTTATCTTTATAAGATAAAGGCCTTAAATAATAAGAAGTCTATTACTTTAGCTATTTTCTTAGAGTCTAAGCTAGATTTTAAGACTATAATAAAGGCTACTTAGGTTTCTACTATATTAGGCGTATCTAGTACCTTTTTACCTATTACTAATAACGTAAGTCTTCTCTATTTACTACTAGGTAGTCTAGAAGATTTTAATTTTAGAACTTTTTTAGTTTTTTAAAGTAGTTAGAGTTAGCTTTAAGTTCTTATATATCTTTCTATAGTTTTCTTCTTTTATTTATACTTATTTATTTTACTAAGTAGTAGTTCTTTTTATTATAGAACTAGTACTATAAGATTTTTTTAACTTTTTATTCTACTTATTCTCTATATATATCTACTTTATATACTAGTAGTTTTACTTTTTATAGTACTTTTTTTAGTAGTTTTATATAGAATATTAAGTATATCTTTATTTTATCTAGTACTCTTAGTTTAAATATAATAGGTGTAACTTTTTTTTTAATTTTATATAGTCTTATCTTAACGTAATCTAGTTTAGAACTTAATTATTTACTTTTAATATTTCTATATATTAACTATACTTTTTCTCTCTCTCTAAATTAAAGTCTTTCTAAGAATTTTTTATTATAGTACTTTACTATTTAGTCTTATAGAAATTCTATATCTTATTATAGTTAATTAAATATTTTCTTAAGTTTATTTATAAAGTTTTCTCTTTTAAGAAACTAAAATACCTAAAATCTTAGCGTCTAATATATATTAGGGTTAAATCTATAGTTTATAAAGAAAAGTAATACTTTTATTACTACGTTCTTTATACTATTATATACTAAATATACTATAAGTAGTAACTATACCTAATTATTCTAGTTATAGTTAAAGTAGTATCTTAAGTATTATTCTACTATCTAGTTTATACGTTCTAACTATCTATCTATTTATAAGTAGTATACTATTAATATTATATATTAGATTCTTAATAATACTACTATTATTCTCTATAGTTTTAATATAAATCTTATATCTCTATTTATAATAATTTTATCTAGAATACTATATTAGCTAATTACTATTCTTAAAACCTAATATATAATAACCTTTATCTTATATTTTTCTTTATATAGCTTAAAGTATAAGAACTTTATAAGTTTATTTACTATTATTAGAATTCTATTATATTTAATTCTTAATATTAGGTCTTTAGACTTTAGTAGTTTTATAATAAAGTCTATTATAATAAGTTTTTATAGTTTTTTTAGTACTTTAACTAGCTATAATATTCTATATAGTCTTATAGTACTTCTATTACTAGTTATTTTACTCTTAGTATATAGTAGTCTCTTAAAAGCTTATCTAGTATTTTATTAATACTTTAGTATCTATATACTAGTAATTTATAGAATTATTATATAAAGTCTTTTTATATTTTATTTAGTATATATATTCTTTTATAAGCTTTTAAAAGTTTTTTTTTATATTTCTAGTTTTTTTATTTTCTTAGAAGCTATTTCTATTTCTTTTTAAATCTATTCTTTTAGCTTACTACTTTTTTTTTAAGTATTATAGCTACTTTAAGTATATTTAAAACTAAATATCCTTCTTTATTTTTAACTAGAACTATACTAGTAGTATTTACTTCTATTTATAAGTCTAGTCTTCTACTTAGTATATTTATAAATTAGTTATTTTTACTCTTAGTATATTTTATTTTATAGTTAAATATTAATAGGAATTTTTACTATTTTATATAGTATTATAACAAGTCTTTATTTATTATAAATCTTATTAGAATTTTATAGTCTATATAAACTTTTATTTTTTATTTTACTTTTTATAAGTATACTCTTTATTACTTAAAACTTTATAAATTACTAGTATCTCTTTATTATAAATTAAGTAGTTAAGCTCTACTAGCTTTATTTTCTTAGAAAAGTATTTAACTAGGTATTCTTACTTTATATCTAAATCTTCCTATCTTAGTACTATTCTATAGACTAAGTTAGACGTATCTATTTTTACTATTACTAGTAGATCTAGGTTATATATCCTAATAACTAGGTTTTCTATAAATTTCTTCTTAATTTAGTTAAAAACTTTATTATATTCCTAAGTCTATTTAAATAGTATATCTTTTTTTATAAAGTTTATTAATAGTTCTATTAGCTTAAACTAAGTTACTATTAATTTTCTATAAAAGTTTACTAGTTTATAGAATTACTATACTTCTTGTAAGTTCTTTAGTATTAGCTATTCCTAAATTACTTTAATCTTATTTTAGTTAATTCTTATTTTTCCTAGTTCTATAATAAATCTAAAGAAGTCTATTTTTTTAGTATAGAATTTATATTTCTTTATTTTTAGAAATAGTTTACTTTCTACTAGTTTCTTTATTACTTTATATATATATTATATATATATTCTTCTTCTATTTCTAAGAATATAAAGATATTATCTAAGTCTTTAAATATAAATATATCTAAATACTCTCTTAAAACTATATTAATTTTTTCTTAGAACGCTACTAATACGTTTATTAGCCTAAATAGTTTATATTATATTCTAAATACTATTTTTTACTAATCTTTTTTCTTAATTCTAATCTAGTAGAAAGTATTTTAGATATCTAGTTTAGTAAAGATTTAAGCCTTTTATAATCTATCTTATATATTATTAATAAATAGTAAAAGGTATTAGTTTTTAATTATAATTATCTTTATTTTCTTAAAATCTATATAGAGTTATTTATTATTTACTTCTTTTTTATCTATAAATAGAAGTCTATATACTATTAAAGATTTAGATTTTTATATCTATTTTTTTTTAATTACGTTTTATATAAACACTTATTTAATTTTAGATTTTTCTTCTATTTTTCTATAAACTAAGCTCTATCTTAAATCTTTTCTTTATTCTAGTTCTATTACTAAATCCTATAATTAGTATTCTAAGATATAGTTATCTAGTTCTATATTACGATACTAAGTAGTAGGTAAGCTATTGTATTGTACGCGATTAGGCTAGGTAATACAGCGTAGTAGAATACGTAACTATTTAGTAGTAAACGCTCTAGAGCAAACGCTCTAGAGTAAACGCTCTAAAATAAGCGCTCTAGAGTAAACGCTCTAGAGTAAGCGCTTAGGAATAAACACTAGATAGTAAGTATATAGGAACGTTAATAGACCTTTATAGACTATTATATTTAATCTCTTTTTTACTTCTTATTTTAATAGAGTATTACAACTAATACTTTAATTAGATTCTTATCTACCTATTAACACTTATATATCTTGTAATACTCTAATAAGAGCTAACTATTAATTAAGTTAAGTAACTAACTTATTTATTAACCTTGCCTATCTTATAGAAGCCTACTTACTCTTATTACCTTTACCTAGTTCTAAAGTCTTAACATATTAAACACCTTTAAGATAAGTAATACGTTAATAAATATAGATAACTAGCGTGTAAGAGTAACCTATATAGCTACTTCTAAGGTTACTAAGCTAGACCTCTACTATAGAGAATAAAATAAGCTTAAGCTATAAATCTTATAACTTAATTTCTTCTTTAAAGTAGACTAAGTTTAGGATAAAGATAGAGCTATACTTATATCGTCCTATATAAAGAGTAAAGTAGAGAAATAGGTTACGCTATACTTTAAAAAATACCTTAATAATAATAATAGAAACTATAATAAGATATTTAAAGAATAGATTAAGTTTAAAGATAAAGTACAATAAGCCTTTCTACTAGTAAATAAGATAGTAGTAGTAGAGTATATAATATAGTAGCTATAATAATACAAGGTAGTAGTAAATTATACTAATAAGTTCTAAATCTACGCAATATAAATAGAATAGAATAATAAGTTATTAATAAGGATATTTTAATAAAAACTTAAAAGTAATATTTAAGGTAAGCTAATACGTAGTAGAGCTACAATTAAGATATTAGAGGACCTAATAAAAAAAGTAATTTAAGTTAATAACTATATATACAAGTATATAGTAGAAGTAAAGAATATAAAAGTACTATGTATAGAAAGTAAGAAGTATAAACCTAAGTATAAGTAGTAACGTAAATACAAGAACAACTAAGTTTAGGGTAGCTATAGACACTTTAGGCTAGACAAGATATATATTAATAATATAAACCTAGAAAAACAAGAATACTATTACTATAAGAATACTAAGAGAGTAGAAAGCTAAAAATACTATAAGTGTAGCAAAATAGAGTACTTAGTAAAGAATTACTAAGTAAAGAATAAGATTATATAACAAATTAATATACTTAAGTAGTAAGATAAAGATAGAGAGGAAGAATAGAAAGTAATTCCTAGAGGAAGCTAAGAGAAGAGAGATTACGAGACTATAAACCTCTAGTAGTAGAATATAAGTAAGAGATATAACTACTATAAGATTACTATAAAGCTAAGTAACCTTATAATAGATAATAAAGTAAAAGCTATAAAGATACTACTAGGAGTATAAAGCTATATAAAGAGGTATTAGCTAAAGTAGAAATAAGCTAGGATAGATACCTTAGAATACCTTTAGCTATACTAAAGAAGGGTAAAGTATAGGTGCAAGACAACGCTATATCTAGGAAGTTAGGTATATATAGCCTAAGACAAGAATATAAAAGAAAACTAAGAGCTTAAGACTTCTAAATATAAAATAGTACTTAGAATACTAGAGCTAAAGTAAGAGAATACTAAAGTATAAGATAGATTTATAAAAGAAATCTAGAGACTAGTAGATAGCTACTACTTAGTAAAAGAATAGTAAGATAAGGAATACTAAGTAGAGTAGACCTAGTAACACGAATTGTTATATACTAATAATAATTAAGCGCTAATTATTATAGATCTAGTATTAATATAAGAACTATAATACTAGCTATACTTATATAACCTAAACTACTTACTACTATTATAGATAGAATGTTACTACAACAACTACCTTACCTACTATTCTAATAAGATAGGATCTAGATATTTCCCTTATAGAAAATCTAGATATAAATAGAACTAAGAAAAGTATATAAATATAAGATATAAATAAAACCTATAAGACAAGTAGGAAGTAGAGTACTTTCTAGGTATAACTAAAAAAGATATAAATATAAGCAAGATACTTATAAATAACTAATATTTTAATTTAATCTAGTAAACCTATACGCTAGAAAAGTGCAAATAATATAGAGAGATTAAGATACTCTAAAGATTCTAGTAAAGGATAAATAAAGATTGTAAGATTAAGTCTTTTTTAGGTAAATAGCTAACACTAGATATATATCTAGAAGCTATAATACTATTAATACTAAAAGACTTATTAAACTCCTAGTAAAGATAAGAGGAGAAAGAATAAAAGTATTAGTAGATTTAAGGTTATTTATAAACCTAATTATACCTAAAGTAGTAGAATAAGTAAGACTCTAACTATAAGTAAAAAAGATACTATATCTAATCTATATTGCGAATAGATAACTAATACTAAGAAACCTAATAGTTAGTAGTAAGGTAACTATAGAGATTATTATTTAAGGATATAGTATAAGGATTACCCTAGATATATTAGTTTTAGCTAACAAAGACGTTATACTAGGACTCTTATAGCTATAAGAGTTTAATCCCTAAGTTAATTAGAAAAACTAGAACCTCTTATTTAACAACTATAAAGACGCACGTAAATCTAAGCCTATATATTAGTAGCGTTTAATAGTAGATAAGAAGGTACTATATAAGATAGTAGCTTTAATAGTAACTTATTAAGAGAGAATAAGTAACTCTATAAGTACTAGTAAAGCGCTAAGCTAAGAAGTAAGAGTAGAAGAGTAACGCGTAACTCCTAAAATCCTAGAATAATACAAGAAGTTTAGCTACTTGTTCGTAGAAGAAATAGATATACTAGTATTACCTAAGCACTAACCCTAAGACTATACAATTAAGTTATAAGAAGAAAAAGAGTTACCTTTTAGGCTTATTTACTAATTAATAGAGAGTAAATTAGTAATACTCTAAGAAAGACTAAATAGAGACCTAAAGAAAGGATATATACAAGAATCCTTGTTATTAGTAAGATTTCTAATTCTCTTTATACTAAAGAAGAAAGGACTACTAAAGATATACGTAAACTACTAAAAACTAAATAATATTATAGTAAAAGACTAATACCTACTACTAAATATAGATAAACTCTAAGATAAGCTAAGCTAAGCTAAGATTTTTATAAAGCTAGACCTAAAGGATAGATACTACCTAATAAGAATTAAAGTAAGTAAAGAGTAGAAGATAGTATTCTAAACACGCTATAGATATTATAAGTATATAGTAATACCTTTTAGACTAATAAATATACTAGTAACGTTCTAAAGACTAATTAATAATATATTACAAGAATACTTAGATAAGTTTATTATAGCTTACTTAGACAATATACTAATATATTCTAAAGAAGAAAGCGAGTACGTAGAGTAAGTAATAATAGTACTATAGTACTTAGACTAATATAACCTATAACTAAAGCTAGAGAAGTATAAATAGTATAAGATAGAAGTAGAGTTTCTAGGATATATAATAGGTATTAACAAAGTTAAGATAAGCTAAGAAAAGATTAAAGTAGTAGAAGAATAGAAGGAACCTAAGATAGTTAAGGACGTATAATTGTTCCTAGGATTTATTAACTTTAACTAATACTTTATAGAGAGATTTTTAAAGAAGGTACTACTACTTATAAAGCTTATAAGAAAAGATATAATATAAGAATAGAGAGTAGAGTAGAAACAAGCTTATAAGGAACTTAAGTAAGCCTATATTACGCTACTAGTTCTAAAGTAATTTTATAGTAACAAGACCCTAGTAATTAAGACTAATATATCTAACCTAGCTTATAGAGTAATAGCGCTACAAGAGTATAAAAAGAAATAGTATCTAATTATATACTATTTAGAGAAGTTTATAAAGTAAGAGGAAAGATATAATATATATAATAAGGAGCTACTTATAATAGTTAATACGCTTAAATATTAGAGAGTATACGCTAAAAGTGCGATAGAAGTAATTATTAAAATAGATTACAAGAACCTAATATACTTTATAACAAGTAAGAAGTTAAAGGATAAGTAGATATAATAGTTAGAACTACTAAGACAGTATAAATTCAAGATCTAGTACATACTAAGTAAAGAAAATAGCTAAGTAGATACGCTTAGCTAAAGACATAATATTATAAGAAAGAGGTAAGTAGTAGAAGAAGCTATACTCTAAGATAATAGATAAGAATACTTAGTACTAAATATACAACTAGTAGAGGAGTAAGAAATTAATAACCTAGTTAAGATTACAAATAAGGTTCTAGAAGAATTATAAGAAGTAATTATATAATAATACTATAATAACCTAGTATATAAGTACCTAGAGAGTATATAAACTATAGAACTAATCTAGAAGAACTATAGATTTAGTAAAATAAAAGAAAAAGTAATATAGTTTATTAAAGAATACGTAGATTACTAGAAGAATAAGTATAAGAGATATACACCCTATAGAGAAATATAAGTAATTAAGATACTAGAAGAACTATAAATAGACGTTATAATAGACTTTATTATAGGACTACTTATTACAAGATACGAGCTTAGGAATAAGTAGGAGATAATTATTAATTAAAAAGCTATCTAAGCTAGGCTACTTATATATAGTAGAGTAGCTTAAATAGCTTGTATAGCTTACTTACTACTATAGGCTTACTTAAATTATATAGAGCGAAGCTCTAACTTGTAATATACCCCCTAAGTAAGCTGCGTAGTAGAGCTATTTAATAAGTTTCGTAGTAGTTATCTAAACTTAGTTAAAAACACCTTTACCTATAATTCTATTTATTTTAGGCTTATGCGCAAGTACTAAGCGCTTATACGCTGCGCGTAGTATATTTAGAGTTTTCTTAGCTTTGTAAACTCTTTAGTAACTATTATTATAGCTATTGTAAGTTGCTATTTTTAAAGCTTTTAAAGCTTACTTTTTATATTAGTAATTATTGTACTAACTCGTTCTTATAGAGTAAAGCTAAGAAAGCTACTTACGCTTATATATCTTGCTCCTATACTACTTCTAAAGCTACTACTACTACTACTACTACTACTACTACTACTACTACTAAGAAGAAGAAGAAGTGCACTAAAAAGACTCTAGTACTATAGATACCTTTACCTCTACTTTTTTATACCTCTTCTCTTAAAAGAGTTATAGGTACTCTCTATAAGGAGCCTTACTTCTACTATACTTGTAGCGCGTTAGTAGGCTACTCTAATAGGAGCTACTATAACTCTTTTAAAGAAGAGGTTTAGCGTTATATACACTATACTACTAGTAGCTATAGCTATATTCTTATATAAGTTAATTTAAAAATTTTACTCTAGCTCTTTAATTTACTACTTTAAGAGCTACTCTAGCTCTTTATCTAATATTAGTTAACTAACTTGTATTATAGCCTTAAGATTACTTACTACGCTACTATTACCTTTATTACTACCTAAGCCTATAAAGCTCTAGAGAGAGAGCTTAAGGCTCTCTAAAAGACTTTCTATATACTACTTAGTAAGGTTATAGAAGAGACTTTAGGTTCTTAGACTCTTCTACTACCTCTACCTCTGCCTCTACTTTAGCCTACGCTTATACCTACGCCTACTACTACTACTACTCTTACCTCTACCTACGATCTTACTACTACTACGCTCGCTAACGCTACCTTTATAATAGGGGCTATTACTACTTTACTAGCTAGAGACGCTTAAGCTAAAGAGGCTTTTATACGTTATCTACGCGTAAAGGCGCTTCTTAATAAGTTTATTAATCTTATATTTTAAATAGATACTTTATTTTAAGCTTAGCTCTAAGCTTTAGCTTTACGCTTTAGCGCTTTAATTTAAAGACTTCTTTACAGCTCTATACTCTACTTTTATAATTTTTGTAACTTAAGCTTAGCTTATATATCCTTAAGGTTAAAGTAAGCTTTAAATCTCTTAAACTACTACTCTAGGAGGTGCTTAGTTAGGCTATCTACTAGTATCTCGCTTATTAGTATATAAGAGACTTAAAATAAGCCTCTAGCGTACTCTTGTCTTAGCTATATATTCTATATATCTACGTAACGTAAGCGCGTTGTTACTCTTTTATTTTTGCTTATAATAAGTCTAATTATTTACTAATTATTATAAAAGATTATCTAAGTAGCTTCTAGGTCTAATATAAGCTCTTAAAAGAGCCTTTTTAGTACTATTACCTCTTTACTTATATACTTAAGCGCAAGTAGCTTAGCTTTAGTAGTAGAGGTAGTTACTATAGCTTATTACACTACTTTCTATATTACTACTCTACTAAAGAGTATTATAATATAGCTATAAGATAAGTAGTACGTTACTAGATTATTAGTAAATAATGCGTCTCTGTATATAAGTAGCTTAGTATCTTACTACTTACTATCTTGCTACTTACTATCTTGCTACTAGCTATCTTACTACTTGCTATACTAGACTAATAGGTGCTAAGTTCTATATAGGTAAATAATAACTTAGTTTACTACTTTAAGATACTTTTAGCTTAGATTTATAAGATATTAAAAGAGCTTAGTAGCTACAAATACAACGTCTAGTTGCACTATTATTACTATGTACAAGATAGATCCTACTTACTCCTAGTAGTCTTTAATTTTACACTTTAAGGCCTCTCCTTTACTTAGCTATAGCTCTTCTACTAGTAATAGAGTTACTAGAAAGCTTATAGAGCTTACAAGATTAAACTTTTTTACTATCTTATTAATATACTTATTGTAGACAAGTATAATAGTCCTATCTAGCTAACTCTATATTACTCGTACGCCTAGGAACTAGCTTACTAGGCCTTTGTTTTCTATATTGTAAGCTTATTTAATTCTCTTAATAATTTAGTAAGCTTCTAATTAGTAGATTTTGTAATATATTACTAATATATTATTAACGTAGAAGAGAAAGAGTATTTTACGCTCCTTATTATAAAACAAGTACGGCTCTTCTTTTAAAACTATAAGACTAGCTTATTTAAGCGTTCTTAAGAGCTCCTTATACTAGAGGAGTAGCAAGTCTTTAAGGCTATACAGCGCTTAATTAAGCTTAACGCACTTACTAGCTACTTTAAACCTATCTAGGAGCTTATAGATAATTACTAGTTAATAATCTCTATATATATAGAGGAAAGCTCTAATAACGTTATACTAAGCTACTTCTAGGTCGAACTTAGCTACAATCGCTATTGCAGTTTAAAACAAGCGCGCTACTAACGTAGTAGTATAAGTTAATTGTATTAAATTAATTATTTAGAAGTCTCTACGTACTACAATCTAAGCTTTATACTTAAGAAAGTAGCTATCTTAGTCGAGTTTATATATAAAAACCTACTTTAGAGGTAGTAGCTAATTACTTAATTGCGAGCGCTCTATCTCCTCCTAGGTACTAGCTACTAGTAGCGTATCGATCTCTTTCTAAGCTACTTATTTAAAGAGCTACCTATATAGGTGCGTGTATAGGTACTTCTAATTTTATAGTAGTAGTAAGAGCTTATTTTAATATAGATAAGCTTGTAGTTATAGCTTAAGCTAAGTAGCTACTACGATTATAGTGTTTACTACAGTAAGCTCTATATTTAGGTTATAGTCTATTAGTACTTATAGGAGCAGCTTATCTAGTATACTACTCTATTTACTCTGCTTAGGTTTATATAATAATAAGTAAGCGCTCGAGCTTCTAGTGCTATTGTCTAGCTTATTATTTTAGAGTCTTTAGCTTAATCGCGTTAGCGCTAGCTATTACTAGCGTATACGCTACTAATAAGCTCTAACTATATTATTTAGAGCTATATAAGATGCAGCTACTTAATAAAAGATAGTATCTACTTTATTTAGAGCTATAGAAGCTATAGCTACTTAAGGAGAGATAGTTTAATAAGTAGTAGTTTAATTTAAACTCTTATCTATTAGCTACTCTAAGGCGCTTGCTTCTTTAGTTAATTATAATTCCTAAAAGCTTTTAGATACTTTGCTGTATTAATTTCTATAATTAATATTAGTACCTATATACTAAACTCCTCTAGGTTTAGGTATTTACTCTAGAGTTTAAAGGCTACTAAGCTTAGGTTACTCTATATAGATTCTATATAGTTTGCTAGCTAAGCTTACTACTTATACAAGGTCTACTCTTTATTCTACTAAGATAGCTAGCTAGCTAGCCTAGCTTTTAGTATTATATAGAGCTCTACCCCCTAGATTCTACTTTAGGTACTTGCCTTACTAGTAGCTTTCTAGGATTTAAGCTACTTTGTAGAGCTAGTTATATATATTATCCTAGGTTTCTCCTATGTTGCGCGTTACGTCTTTATATAATACGTTAACAAGTTTTTAAATCTCTAGCTTTAGGAGCTCTTAATAAGCTTTACTCCTCTTATTATAGAAGAGCTACTTATTAAACGTTACGTTGCGTATTGTAATTACCTAATCTAATTCTAGGACTTATATCCTATATATATTAGATACTCTATATCCTACTAGATATCTAATATAGCCCTAAGGGCTTATTTTAAAGCCTCTCTTATTACGCCTAGCTACTTGCTCCTTATTAAGTAGATATACGCGGTAGCTGTAAGCGTATACTCTACTCTAATCTAGCTAAAAGTCTACTATAGTAGCTCTTACTTACTTAAGCTAATAGTATCTAAAGTACTATCTAAACTAGCTATTAAGCACTATATTAGGAGCTTATATATTATAAGCGCAGCTTAGGCTTATATTATATAGCTACGTAGCTACTTCTACTATCTCTAGCTAGAGCCTTTCTAGTAAGTTAGTACTTATCCTTATCTTAATTGCTTTTGTTATTATTTCTTAACTAGCTCTCTTAGCTCTTCTATTTAGCTTATACGTATATACTAGAGTACTCTTAACTATAATCTCTTCTTATTTAGCCTAAATCTAGAAGTACATCTTACCTCTCTATAGGAGTATTACTACTTTATTATCTTACTAGAGTACGCACGTATAGAGCTTATAGCGCGTTAGTAGTAGCTTTATAAAGCTTTTAAATACTTTTATTATCTTTTAGAGCGTTTTACTTTATAATAGGTAGGTATAGAGCTTGCTACTATACTTGCACTTAAGTAGTATAGTCTAAACTTTTCTAAAGCGGCTAGTAGGTATATTAAATAGGTCTTACGCTACTTACTAGTATAGGCGTAAGGCTCTCTCTCTAGGCTACCTTAAGATAACTTACTTAGCGTAGGCTATTAAGTAATACTTGTACTTAATACGCGCTGTCCTATTAATACGCATATTTCTCGCGCTCGTTACTAGCGCTTGTAGTACTTCTAGTCTAAGATAACTAGCTCTAGCGTACTAGAGCTCTTCTAAGTTACTTCTAGGCGTTATACACTATAAGTTAAGCTATTAATTAACTTAATTACCTTAAGTTACGCTTATAATAGTTAGATAAAACGTAATAGGCTTATATTTAATAAAAGTAAGATTATATTTACGTATTAGCGTCGCTAGTACAATACTCTCTACTAGCGTTCCTACTCTTAGAGTTGCGTTAAAACCTTAATACTAGGCTCTAGCTTACTATAATTAAGCTTTAGATACTATATTAATATAAAATCCTTTAACTACTACTACTTTATAAAGTACAAGATTCTCTATACGCTTACTATAAGCTCTATTTAGAGTATTCTTAAGGACTTAAGTACTTTTACTAAGTATTAGAAACGCTTATATACTTACTTCTACGTAGCTTATACCTTTTACTTTTACAAAGGAGCCTAGTTCTATAAGACTTATTAAGTTAACTAAGTAGAGAGTAGCTCTATTATTAAGTATAGTACTCTTAGAGAGTAGGTAAGCGTTAAAATCTAGCGTTAAGTAGGCTCTAGGTGCTAGCTTAATAAGTTTACCTAAGTTAATAAGTATGCCTAAGTTAATAAGTACCGCGTTTAGCTAGCCTAGGTAGACTAGAGCCTTTAATTTAACTAACTCTAAGCTAGCTTTAACTAGTTCCTACAAGGGACTAGCTTACTTTTAAGTTACTAAGGTTTTAACTACTACAAAGCGTAGCTTATCTAAACAAGCCTATATTTTCGCCTTTTTATTATCGTCTATTTTAAATAGATTACTAGTAAGCGCTACTTATACCTATTTACAATCTTATAGCTTCTAGTAGTAAGCTTAGCTATATAGGTAGTTATATTTTAAGTTAGTACTTAAGCTTAAGCTTAGCTTAGATCCTCTAAACGTTATAAATACGCTAGCTCTTTAATTAGTAGTTTAGAGCTTATACTCTTATAATAGAGCTAAGTAGATACTACTAATTTACCTTAGCGTAAGTGCCTTTAAGCTAAGGACTAAGCTCTAGATTACTAATTAGCTTATTATCTAAGCCTAGTCTAGAGCTAGCTTTAGCGTTAACGCCTCTAGGAAATCTTATACTATAAGCTTACCTATTACCTCTATAATATTGTACGCGATTACACGCTAATATAGGCGTAGCTACTTATTATACTAGAGCTCTAGTAATTATTATCCTTAGCGAGCCTTCTATAGATAGGCTTAGTATTAAGCTTAGATAAGATTACTAGTACTAGTATTAGATAGGGCTAGTAGGCTCTTTAGCGTTTAGATAAGCTCTTATAATATAGCTTTGTTGTTTGTAAGTAGAGTTATCTTAGCTATTACTAAATAACTTAGATTAACTATAGCGTTTACCTAAGCGCTTAGAGCTCTAAGGCGTACTATTCGCGATACCTAGGTATCTTTTATAGCCTAGTATTTCTCTATCGCAAGCTTATAGGTAGCTACCTCTTCTACTATTACTAGGCTCTTTAGTTTAAGTTAAACTAGTTTGTTAGCGTAGATATTAGGGACGTTATTAGCTTCTAGATTAACTAGCTACTAGATACCTAGCTTAAGAGTATTATAATAAAGTTGTATAAACTATACTAGCTATTATAAGCACTTGTTAAGTAGGGTAGTACCTTTATTAAGTAGAGTAATTTTACTGTAAGATATTATAAGCGTTTAAGTAATAGATAAGATAAGATAGAATAGGATAGGAGTATACTAAGCTCGCGATCTCTTGCTATAGTGTATAGGATAGAACTATTAAGTAATTTTTAGCGCTAGGCTTATAACTATTATAAGATGCGAGCTTAGGAATAAGTAGGAGATAATTATTAATTAAAGAGCTATCTAAGCTAAGCTACTTATATATAGTAGAGCAGCTTAAATAGCTTATATAGCTTACTTACTACTATAGGCTTACTTAAATCGTATAGAGCGAAGCTCTAACTTACAACACTACTAACGTTAAAAGACCTAGTAATAAGAATAGGATATAATATAATAATAGTAATCGTAGACTAATTTATAAAATACGCTAAGATAAAGAAATTCTAAAGTAACTATATAGTAGATTAGCTAGGATACGTACTACTAGACGTACTAATACAAAGATATAGAATACTAAATAGTATTATTAGTAATAGAGATAAGCTTTTTACGTCTAATTACTAAATAACGCTACTTATAGTAATAGAGACAAAAAGAAAGCTATTAATAGCTTATTATCTATAGATAGACGAATAGATAGAATAGACTAATAGGATATTAAAGATATACCTAAGGGTTTATAGTAATTAGAAGTAGAATAATTAAGTATTACTATTACCTATAGCATAATTAGTATACAATAATAAGTACTTAGAAGTAATAAGTAAAATACTATATTTTATAAACTATAGGATATACTCTAATTTATTTAAGAGGATACTACTAGGACCTAAAATAGAAGTAGTATTAGTTAGAGTAGAAGATATACAAGAACTCTATAATAAGATAAGAAGAAAACTAGAGAAAGCTTAGAAATAAAGTATTTTATATATTAATTAAAAATAAAAAATAGTACTTTAGCTAAAAGAAAGAGATAAAGCGTATCTTTATACAAAGAATCTATAGATAAAGTAACCTAGTAAAAGACTAGACTATATTAAGGTTAGACTATTTTTAGTTAAAGAAGATAATAAGCTAGTAACAAAAATACTAGAACTACCTAAGAATACTAAGGTACACCCTAAGTTCTATATAAGCCTACTAGAACTAGCTAAGTATAAAATACTAGTATAGTAACAATTCTAATATTAGAAAGAGGAAGATAATAAGTTTAAAGTTAAAGACCTATAGAGATATTAAGAGATAAGACGCAACGCCTTCTAAAGTATATAGTTTCTTTAAGAGTAGCTAGTAAAATAGAAAGGCTACCTAGTAAGTAAAAATATATAGGAACCTAAAGCTAATCTATAGAATTATTAGTAGATACTTAAGAAAGTAAGAAGTAAGTATAATATACTAGGATATATAAGATATATAAAGCTATAGCTAGGATATAATAAATATATTAGTAGAAAAAAGTTCTATAATAAACCTAACTACGTAGAGCCTATAAAGCGCCTTTAGTTGTAATAAATTTATCTAATAAGCTAATAGTAAACTAGATAGTAAGAAAAGAGGCGATATTAATAGTAGTAGTAGAATAGTTAAGAACCTATACTAAGACTTTATTACCTTCTTACTCTAACTATAATAGGCTTTCTACGTTAACTACTAGTAGCTATTAAGGTATTAGTAGATTAAGAGTTAATAGTAAAGTTTATATAAGTAATCTATAATAACTAATATTAATAGAAGATGTTTTGCAATTATCTTGTATTAGCGTTCTATAGTTAAAAGATTAAATTACTAATACTATCCTAATAATACGCATCTCTACTAATTATATAGTAATAATATCTTAGCTACTTTATTACTTTGTAATTACTAAGATTATAAATTTATAAATTTGTTATATAATAGCTTTGCGACTTTGTATTTACTAAGATTGTAAATTTACGAATTTGTTACGTATCTATGTTGTAGTTAGCTTTCTAGTTAAACTTATTATCTTATAAGTTGTTACTCTACTTGTCCTATGCTTTATTAGTAGCTAAGCGTAGACTAATTAGTTCTATCTTAGTTTCCCTTGTTACTACTACTATACTATACTAGGCTAAAAGTTTAGAATATTTTCGCACAGGCTACTTAACGCGAAATTAACGCCTTATTGTTTATAACTACTTACTACCTAAAATTATATAGAAAGTCGGTTTTTTTTAATGTATTTAAAGAGAATTGAATTAATATTTAGTCTACTAGCCTCGCGCGCGCCTATAAGCTTAAATCCTTCTTAGTATACTTAAGATAAGCTTACGTATAAGCGTACTTAGTATACACTACTAGTACTCCTTTAACGCGCTGTAGAAGCCCTCTTACTCCTCTTTAGCTTGCAAAGAGTTGTTATATTATAGGTAGTGCCTATATATTATCTTTTTAAGATGCTACTAGAAGTACTTAATTAGGTTAAGGTTAGGTAAGTAAGATAGCTAGGTTATAGGTATAATATAGTATTAAGCTATCTATCTTATTATTACGTACAACGTATATATACGAGCGTTATTATATATAAAAAGCTAAGACTACTACTAGTTAGGTAGAAGGCTTCTACAAAGAGCTTTAATATAACTTTAGCTAGAGTAGCTACGTTATTATGTATACTTATCCCTCTCTATAATAATAAGTAGACTACAGCGTAGTCTACTTCGTTTATCTAGCTATATATATACCTATACTATCTAGGTAGGGTGCTAATAGACGTTAACCTTAGTTATTATCTCTAGCTTCTATTTCTCTTACGTAAACTAAAAGTACTACTTGTAGTTATAGCTAGAGCCCTTTTAAATAGAGTACTTATTAGAGAATTTAAACGTGCGTAAGTACTACTAAAAGTAGTAGTACTATTAACAGAACTGCTAGCGTTCCTAAGTATAGATAGGCTTTAGTTTTAGTTGCTTTTTATAGTAGTAATTAGTAAGGCTAGTACTCTTAAGGTATTTATACAATATTATACGGCTAGGTAGCTTTAAAGGCGTCCTATCTGTATTTACAAATACCCTAGCTTTAGTAAGCTCTAAGTACTTAATCTTTAGCTGCGCGCGAGCCTTACAATAGATAATCTTCTTCTAGCGTAGTAATAGTATAAGTAGATAGCTACTACAAGGTTTATCTTTTGCGCTGCTTGTTTCGTACTATTTCTTTATAATCTTGCTTACAGCTAGCTATATACACCTAAAAAACTCTGTAGCTTTGCTCTGCGCTGCACCTACTAACACTATCCTAATAATATAATCGCGTGTTTCCTAACAAATATTCGGCTTTCTGCGAGCATTTCTATCTATCTCTTATCTAAATTAGCGCTGTGTAGCTATAGTTATAGTAATTTAAAGTTAAGATTATATTTAGAAGTGTATAGTAGGGTAGGCTTAGTATTCTAAACTTTTGAAACGTAACTATAATACTATTCCCTCTTCTACGTAGTCTTTTATTTCTCTATACTAGTACTAAGGTTATTAATCTTATATCTTTGTTAATTCTTAGTTCTTTATTACTCTCTATACTATCTTAGTCCTAGCGTAACAAACTTCTTCTTGTAGCATTCTATATAGTCTCGTAGTACTTCTATTACTAGTTGCTTTACTCTTAGGATATAGTAATTTCTTAGCAATCTATCTAGTATTTTGTCAATTCCTTAATATCTATATACTAGTAGTTTGTAGAATTGTCGTATAAATTCTCTTTGTATTTTTCCTAGAATATACGTTCTTCTATAGGCTCGTGCGAGGCCTTCTTAGATCTTAAGTTTCTCTATTTCTTTAGGGGCTTTTCTTGTTTCTTTCTAAATCTATTTATCTAGCTCGCTACTTTTTCTCTTAAGTGTTGTAGCTATTTTTAGTATATTTAGGACTAAATATCCTTCTTTATTCTTAATTAGAACTATACTAGTAGCGTTTACTTCTTCTTATAAGTCTAGTTTTTTACTAAAGGCGTCTATAAATTAGTTGTCTTTCCCTTTTATATATATAACTTTAAAGTTAAATATTAATAAGAACTCTTACTATCTCGTGTAGCGTTATAATAAGTCTTTAGTTATTATAAATCCTATAAGATTCTTGTAGTCTATATAGACTTTTGTTTAGTATTTTACTCCTTATAAGTATACTCTCTATTATTTAAATACTTTATAGATTACTAGTATTTCTTTGTTATAAATTAGGTAGTTAAGCTCTACTAGCTTTATTTTCTTAGAGAAGTATTTAACTAAATATTCTTGTTTTGTAGTTTAGTCTTCTTGTATTAGTACTATTCTATAGACTAAGTTAGATATATCTATTTTTACTATTACTAGTAGTTCTAGATTATATATTCTAATAACTAGGTTTTCTATAAAACGTTGTTTAATCTAATTAAATACTTCTTTGTATTCTTAAGTCTATTTAAATAGTACGTCCTTCTTTATAAGTTTTATAAGTAGTTCTATTATTTTTAACTATCTTACTATTAGTTTTCTATAAAAGTTTACTAATCTATAAAATTATTGTACTTCTCGTAGGTTCTTTAGTATTAGCTATTCTTAAATTGTTTTAATCTTGTTTAGGTCTATTTGTATTTTTCCTAGTTTAATAATAAATCCTAGGAAGTCTGTTTCTTTTGTGTAAAATTCGCATTTTCTTATTTTAAGAAATATTTTACTTTCTACTAATCTTTCTAGTACTTTGTATATATACTATATATATTCTTCTTCTATTTCTAAGAATATAAAGATGTTGTCTAGGTATATAAATATAAATACGTCTAGGTATTCTCTTAGGACTATATTTATCCTTTTTTAAAATGCTACTAGTGTATTTATTAATCTAAAGGGTATAACTATATATTTAAATAGTCTATATTGTATTCTAAATACTATTTTCTACTTGTCGCCTTCTTTAATTCTAATCTAGTAGTAGGCGTTTTAGATATCTAGTTTAGTAAAGATTTGTACTTTCTATAGCTTGTCTTGTATCTTGTCTATACGTAGTAAGGGGTATTAGTTCTTGTCTATTATTGCGTTAGTTTTTCTAAAATCTACGTAAAGTCTTTTATTATCTATCCTTTTTTTATCTACAAATATAAGTCTATAAGCTACTAAGGATTTAGATTCTTATATCTATCCTTTCTTTATTGCCTTTTGTATAAATACGCGTTTAATCTTTAATTCTTCTTTAGTTTTTTAATAGACTAGGCTCTATCTTATATTTTTTCCTTCTTCTAGGTCTATTACTAAGTCCTATGTGTAATAGTCTAGGAGGTAGTTATTAGGTTCTATAAGTTATTTTTCTTATTTCTTATATTCTTCTAGGAATTTTCCTTTATATATAACTATGTTAGCTTTTAACATTTCTTTCTTAGGGTAGCTAATTCTCTCTATTCTCTAATCGATTCTTAGGTTAGTTATCTATAACTATAGTATTCTTAGTATTATATCTTGTTTGTTATTAATTATTATTATATCTATAACTATATTCTTAATTTCTAATCCTTCTAGCTTTAGTGTAGAGGGTGTTGTTTTAAACCTTATAGGTTCCTAGAATAGTTTTCCTTTAATTATACTTAGTTATTAAGAGTACTTCTTTATAGTGTAAGTTATTCTTTAACTTTCTACAAACTTCTTTAATATAAAGTTCCTTGTAGCTCTACTATTAATTATTATTTATACTTTCTTTTCTTAGTATATACTTATTTTTATAATATGTAGGCTTCCTATACCTTCTAGCTTTTCTTACTTAGGTTTTTCTTTAAATTATCTATTCTTCTAGAGCTATTGTCTTGTTTTACGTTTATAGTTCTCGTGTTTTAGATATTTATTGTAGGTATATTTGTACTATAGTTTTCCTTAGATATATTCTTTTAATAGTTTAGGGCCTAGTCTAATTACTATATATTTGTTGTTAGGTATTTTAATTATTTTCTAACCTTAGATATCTTTCTTTGTAATTACGTTTACGTAATTATATCCTTTTCTTTATATAGGCTATACGTAATTTCGTACCTTAAGTTCTCTATATATATAGTAGTTTGTGTTTAGGTATAATATCTATAATATCTTAGTATGTACTAGGTGTTCTAGATTTATTCTCTTGTCGTCCTCTACCTAGTAACTATCTATTCTAGGTCTTGTATTTGTTAAGATATAGTATACTATTAGTACTTGTAGTGTGTAGGCTTTATTAATCTATTACGTTTTTCTTACAAGGAACTACTATTCTCTTTATATAGGCATTCTACCTACTATAACTATATATTGTTTTATCTTTTATTAGAACGTTGTAAATTTTTTTACTTTAGGATTACGTTCTTTCTAGTCTTTATACGCTTCCTCTATACTTATAACTAGTAAGTATTTCTAAACAAACTTCTATTCTTTGTTTTGTTCCTCTATATCTATTATTATATAGCTATTATAGCTATACGTTCTTAACTAGGCGTACTTAGTGCCTCTTATGTTAGTTTATTTCTTATCTCCTTGTAATTCTTTAGAGGGGACTATTATAGTCTCTTTATCCTGTACTAGTCCTTTAGCCTAGATTGATAGTATCTAGGGTTTTTCCCTTTCTAAATCTTCTATTAGTAGGTCTATTATATATACTATTTCTTCTAGCTATACTTTTGTTCTTTCTTTTGTTACTACTACTCTATACTTTTGTAAGAACTATCCTACTCTCTATTTACTAAAAAGATATATATAGTAGTTATCTTTGTAATAAAAGGTCTAATAGAGTATTATATACTATATTTCTTTACTCCTAGCTACTTTCTCCTAAGAGTTAGCCTATATCTTTAGTACTTCTTTTTTATTCTTAGTTATTTTCAACTATATTTCTTTCTTTAGGTCTTTACTTTTGTAGTCTTTTATAAAGTATCTTAGTTTCCTATATTTATAATATATTATGTTCTTTTTCTATTTTAACTTATAATCTTTTGCGTAGTAGCCCTTTTTACTACATCTAAAGTATATAAAGTCTCTAGGTAATTTATTCTATTTAGTTTTGTCCTTCTATAATAGCCTTGATTTAAACTTTGTTTTACTTAATATAATCTTGTAGTTCTTTGTTCTATATTTCTAGGATATTAATTATTAGTTGTATGTCCCTTTTTTTAGCAATTAGGTTGTTTAGGCGTGTCTTAACTACTACCTAATTGGTTTTGTCTAACTTATAACTACTTAGAATTACTTTACCTCCTTTCTTAGTTAAACTTTCTACTATTATATTAGCTAGACTATACACTACTTACGCTTTACTTCTCTTAATGTCTAAATTAGTAAAGTGTAATAGGCTTCCTACGTTAACTACTAGTAGTTATTAGGGTATTAGTAGATTAAGAGTTAATAGTAAAGTTTGTATAAGTAATCTATAATAACTAATATTAATAGAAGATATTTTGTAATTGTCTTGTATTAGCGTTCTATAGTTAAAGGATTAAATTGCTAATACTATCCTAATAATACGCATCTCTACTAATTATATAGTAATAATATCTTAGCTACTTTATTACTTTGTGTTTACTAAAATCGCGAATTTATAAATTTATTATATAATAGCTTCGCGACTTTGTGTTTACTAAGATTGCAAATTTACGAATTTGTTACGTGTCTATATTATAGTTAGCTTCCTAGTCGAACTTATTATCCTATAGATTGTTACTTTACTTGTCCTATACTTTGTTAGTAGCTAAGCGTAGACTAATTAGTTCTATCTCGGTTTCCCTTGTTACTACTATAACACTAACTCTAACACTAGGCATAAAGCCTTATAACAAGTATACTCTTTAGTAGATTTTAATATTTTCTTATTATATAGTAAATAGGTATTAATAATAGTAAGAAGTTTTTTATTATTATTAACTTTTTTATAGAACTCTTTATAAGTTTAATTAAGAGACTCCTAAGTTATACTAATATAGAGACGCCCTATATAAGTATACTTAGTATACTTTAGAGTAGAATCTAATATAATAAAATAAAGAATACCTAAGAGAGAATAATATAGATAAGGTGTTTTAGAAATATAGTTTATAGTAAAGATTTCTAATAAGAGATAAAGTCTATAAGACTATAAGAGAGGTAATATTATAGTAAGATAGTTTTTAACTAGAAGGTAGAGTAAACTACTTATAAGCTAGACCTAGCTAATAGAGGCTTAGGCCTAAGGATAGACTTAGCGTAAGAAAAGGAAATAGTATTATAATACTAAGTAGTAGGTAAGCTGTTATATTATACGTAATTAGGCTAGGTAATATAGCGTAGTAGAATACGTAACTATTTAGTAGTAAACGCTCTAGAGCAAACGCTCTAAAGTAAACACTCTAAAATAAGCGCTCTAGAGCGAACGCTCTAGAGTAAGCGCTTAGAAATAAACGCTAGATAGTAAGTATATAGGAACGTTAATAGACCTTTATAGACTATTGTATTTAATCTCTTCTTTACTTCTTATCCTAATAGAGTATTATAACTAATACTTTAATTAGATTCTTATCTACTTATTAATACTTATATACCTTGTAATACTCTAATAAAAGCTAACTATTAATTAAGTTAAGTAACTAACTTGTTTATTAACCTCGCCTATCTTATAGAAGCCTACTTGCTTTTATTACCTTTACTTAGTTCTAAGGTCTTAATATTCTATAAGTTATTTTTTATATTTTTTATATTCTTCTAGGAATTATCCTATATATATAGTTATATTATCTTTTAATATATCTTTTTTAGATTAACTAATTTTTTTTATTCTCTAATTAATTCTTAGGTTAGTTATCTATAACTATAGTATTCTTAATTTTATATCTTATTTAGTATTAATTATTATTATATCTATAACTATATTCTTAATCTCTAGTCTTTCTAGTTTTAATATTAAAAGTATTATTTTAAACCTAATAAGTTTTTAAAATAGTTTTCTTTTAATTATACTTAGTTATTAAAAGTACTTTTTTATAGTATATTTTATTCTTTAGCTTTCTATAATCTTCTTAGATATAAAGTTTCTTATAGCTCTACTATTAATTATTAGTTATACTTTTTTTTCTTTAGTATATTCTTTCTTTTATAACATATAAGCTTAGTAAACCTTTTTATTTCTTTTACTTTTATCTTTCTTTAAATTATCTATCTTTTTAAGGCTATTACTTTATTTTATATTTATAATTTTTATATTTTAGATATTTATTATATATATACTTATACTATAGTCTTTCTTTAATATATTCTTTTAATAACTTAGGTCCTAGTCTAATTAATATATATTTTTTATTAAGTACCTTAATTATTTCTAAATCTTTAATTTCTTTCTTTTAGATTACCTTTGTATAGTTATATCTTTTTTTTTTTTTTAGCTATATATAGTTTTATACCTTTACTTCTCTATATAGGTAATAGTATATATTTAAATACAATACTTATAATATTTCTATATATACTAAATATTCTAGATCTATTCTTTTATTATCTCCTACTTAGTATATATCTATACTAGGTTTTATAGTTATTTAGATATAGTATATTATTAGTACTTATAGTATATAAGCTTTATTAATCTATTATTTTTTTATAAGATACTACTACTCTCTTTATATAAGTATTTATCTTACTATAACTATATATTATTCTATCTATTATTAGAATATTATAAACTTTATTACTTTAAAATTATAGTCTTTTTAGTCTTTATATACTTTTTTTATACTTATAACTAGTAAGTATTTTTAAATAAACTTCTATTCTTTATTTTTTTTTACTATATCTAATATTATATAGCTATTATAATAATATATATTTAACTAAGTATACTTTATACTTTTTATATTAACTTATCTTTTATTTTCTTATAGTTTTTTAGAAGTAGCTATAGTAGTTTCTTTATCTAGTACTAGTTCTTTAGCCTAGATTAATAGTATCTAAGGCTTTTCTCTTTCTAAGTCTTTTATTAGTAAGTTTATTATATAAGCTATTTCTTCTAGCTTGTAACGTAGTCCTCTAGAGTTAACTTCCTAGTAACTTATAAGTTATTAGTAGATTAAGAGGTAATAGCAAAGGCTTGTATAGTAATCTACAATAGGCTATAAACAATAGAAGATATTTTACAACTATCTTAGTATTGTCGCTTGTAGTTAATAATTAAATTACTAATAGTATCCTAATAATACCTATTATATTAACTATATATTTATACTAATCTATTTATACAATATTATAGATTACTACTAATTTATTTGCACGTAACTACAGATTACCTTTAATCTATTTATACGTTATTATAGATTACTTTAATCTATTTATACGTAATTATAGATTACTACTACGTGTCCTAGTTATAGGTAGTCTCCTAATTAAGGTCGTTACTCTACTCGTCCTATACTTTGTTAGTACCTAAGTTAGGACTAATTAGTTTTATCTCGATTTCTCTTATTACGCCTATAACACTATCTCCTCCTCTAAGTAGGTTATAGTTTATCTATCCTAGAGCTAGAGTTATTAATCTAGTTTCTTTATTAATATTAATCTCCTTATCCTCCCTTATACCTACTAAGTTTACTCTCTATTATCTTTAATTAGTAGATTGTATATTATATTATAGTATTACTATATTTCTTTATTCTTGTTATAAATCTACAAATCTTCCTCTAGAGTATATTTCTTTAAAATATAGTAAGGCTTACGAGGTATATATTTATACTAATACTTATACGTCTTATAACTTTTCTAGCGTATCTCTTATAGAGTATAGGTTAATAATACTTATTTACGTATCTATACTTATTTATAACAAAGAGAGCTATTAACTATACTTAAGATAAACTATCTAAATAGATTACTAAGGCTAAAAAAGAACGTAATTATATTCTAAGTATATAAGTAGAAAATTACACTTATCTAATTTATCTTTATAAGACAAAAGCCTTAAATAATAAAAAGTCTATTATATAAGCTACTCTTATAGAGTCTAAGCTTAATTTTAAGGCTATAGTAGAGGCTACTCCTATTACGTTAAGCGTTCCTATTACTTTTCTATCTAGTAGTAGTATCGCTAATTTTCTTAGTTTACTATAAGGCGCTCTAGAGGGTTTTAACTTTAGAACTCTTCTAGTTTCTTAAAGTAGCTAAAGTTGTTTTCTAGTTTCTATATATCTTCTTATAGTTGTCCTTTCTCGTTTATACCTATTTATTTTACTAGGTAGTAGTTTTTACTATTATAGAGCTAGTATATTAAGATTTCTTTAACTTCCTATTCTTTTTATTCTCTATACGTATCTACTTTATATACTAGTAGTTCTATATTTTGTAGTACTATCTTAAGTAGTACTACGTAAATAGTTAAGTATATCTTTATCTTATTTAGTAACTTTAGTTTAAATATAACTAGTATAACTTCTTTCTTAATTTTATATACTCTTATCTTAACGTAGTCTAATTTTAGACTTAGTTATTTACTCTTAATATTTTTTTATATTAACTATACTTTTTCTCTCTTTTTAAATTAGGGTCTCTTTTTATATTTTTTATTATAGTACTTAGCTATACAATTATATAGGAATTCTATATCTTGTCTTAGTTAGTTATATATATCTCTAAGTCTATTAGTAAAGTTTTCTCTTCTTAGAGACTAAGATATTTATAATCTTAGTATTCTATATATATTAGAGTTAAATCTATAGTTTATAAAGAAAGGTAATACTTTTATTACTATATTCTTTGTACTATTATATACTAACTATACTATAGGTAATAGCTATACCTAGTTATTCTAGTTATAGTTAAGGTAGTATCTTAAGTATTACTCTACTATCTAATTTATTTATTCTAATTATCTATCTATTTGTAGATAATATACTATAGATATTACGTATTTAATTCCTAGTTATACTATTATTATTCCCTATAGTTTTAATATAAATCTTATATCTCTATCTATAATAATCTTATCTAGTAGTCTATATTATCTAATTATAGTTCCTAAAACCTAGTATATAGTAACTTCTATCCTACTTTTCTCTTTATATAGCCTAAAGTATAAGTACTTTATAAGTTTATCTACTATTATTAAGATTCTATTATATTTAACTCCTAATATTAAGTCTTTAGACTTTAGTAACTTTGTAATAAAGTCTATTATAATAACTCCCTATAGTCTTTCTAGTACTTCTACTAGTTATAGTATTCTATATAGTACGTATCTATTATATTTATTTCTTTAGTATTCTATATAGTCTTATAGTACTTCTATTACTAGTTATCTTACTCTTAGAATATAATAGTCTTATAGTAGTCTATCTAATATTTTTTTAATACCTTAGTAACTATATACTAGTAATTTATAGAATTATTGTATAAATTCTTTTTAGATCTTTTTTAGGATAT
Organism: Ophiosphaerella korrae; assembly: GCA_028456385.1. Classification (NCBI taxonomy): domain Eukaryota; kingdom Fungi; phylum Ascomycota; class Dothideomycetes; order Pleosporales; family Phaeosphaeriaceae; genus Ophiosphaerella; species Ophiosphaerella korrae. Next base: position 20,403 of record JALNQF010000315.1, on the reverse strand, counting down.
ATATTCTTCTATAGGCTTATACTAATCCTTCTTAGATTTCTAGCTTTTCTATTTCTTTAGGTACTTCTTACGTTATTTTCTAAATCTATTTGTCTAGCTTATTACTTATTCTTTTAAGTGTAGTAGCTATTTTAGGTATATTTAGGACTAAATATCCTTCTTTGTTTTTAACTAGAACTATACTAGTAGCGCTTATTTCTTCTTATAAGTCTAGTCTTCTACTAAGGGCATCTATAAATTAATTGTCTTTCTCTTTTGTATATATAATTTCTAAGTTAAATATTAATAGGAATTCCTACTATCTTATATAGCGTTATAATAGTTCTTTGTTTAGTATAAATCCTATAAGATTCTTATAGTCTATATAGACTTTTATCTAATACTTTACTCTTTATAGGTATACTCTCTATTATTTAAATACTTTATAGATTACTAGTATTTCTTTGTTGTAAATTAGGTAGTTAAGCTCTACTAGCTTTATTTTCTTAGAGAAGTATTTAACTAAGTACTTTTTTTTAGTCTTTAGGTTTTCTTGCATTAGTACTATTCTATAGACTAAGTTAGATACGTCTGTTTTTACTATTACTAGTAGGTCTAGGTTATATATTCTAATAACTAGGTTTTCTATAAACTTTCTTTTAATTGTATTAAACACTTTATTGCATTCCTTTATCTATTTAAATAGCGTATCTTTTTTTATAAGTTTTATTATTAGTTCTATATCTTTAAACTATCTTACTATTAGTTTTTTATAAAAGTTTACTAACTTATAAAATTATTATACTTCTTTTAGGTTTTTTAGTGTTAGCTATTTGTTAATTAACTTAATCTTTTCTAAGTTAATCTTGATTTTTCCTAGTTCTATAATAAATCTACGGAAATCTATTTCTTTTATATAGAATTTGTATTTTCTTATTTTAAAAAATAATTTGCTTTTAGCTAGTTTTTCTAGTACTTTATATATATATTGTACGTGTTCTTCTTCTATTTCTAAGAATATAAGGATGTTATCTAGGTATATAAATATAAATATATCTAAGTACTCTCTTAGTACTATATTAATTCTTTCTTAAAAGGCTACTAAGGCGTTTGTTAAGCTAAATAGTATAACTAAGTATTTGTATAGTCTATACTATATTCTAAATACTATTTTCTATTTATTGCCTTTCTTAATTCTAATCTAGTAGTAGGCGTTCTAGATATCTAGTTTTATAAAGATTCTTACTTTTTATAGCTTATCTTGTATTTTGTCTATTTATAGTAAGAGATATTAGTTATTATTTATAATTACGTTAGTTTTTCTAAAATCTACTTAGGGTCTTTTATTACTTATTCCCTTTTTATTTATAAATATAAGTCTATATACTACTAAAGATTTAGATTCTTATATCTATCTTTTCTTTAGTACGCTTTCGATAAACGCTCGTTTAATCTTAGATTCTTCTTCTATTTTCTTATAGACTAGGCTCTATCTTACGTTCTTATCTTTTTTTATATCTATCGCCAAGTCTTATAGCTAATATTCTAGAAGGTAGTCTTTAGGCTCTATAAGCTATTCTTCCTATTTCTTATATTCTTTAAGGAATTCTCCTTTATAGGTACTTATATTAGCTTTTAACATATCTATTTTATAGTAGTTAATCTTTCTTGTTCTCTAATTAATGTATAGGTTAGTTATTTATAACTATAGTATTCCTAGTATTATATCTTGTTTATTATTAATTATTGTTATATCTATAATTATATACTTAATCTTTATCTCTTCTAGCTTTAGTATAGAAGGAACTGTCTTAAATCTTATTAGTTCCTAGAATAGTTTTCCTTTAATCGTACTTAGTTATTAAGGGTATTTCTTTATTATATACATTATTCCTTATATTTCTATAAACTTCTTTAATATAAAGTTTCTTATAGCTCTACTATTAATTATTAGTTATACTCTCTTTCTTTAGTACGTGCCTATCTTTATAATATATAAGCTTCTTATACCTTCTAGTTATTCTTACTTAGGTATTTTTGTAAATTATCTATCTTTCTAAAGCTATAGCCTTACTTTAAGTTTATATTCTTTGTATTTAGGATATTTATTATATATATATTTATACTATAGTCTTCCTTAGACGTATTTCTTTAATAGCTTTAGTCTAGGTCTTACTACTATATAACCTTCTTCTACTATTATTTTTTATCTTTAGACGTCTTCTACTTAAATTACTCTTATATAATTATAACCTCTTCTTCTTATAGGCTATATACTATTATTTACTTTAGGGTTCCTATATATAATATAATTCTTATCTAGGTATAATATCTATAATACTTTAAAGTGTACTAGATATTTTAGGTTTGTAATCTTATTATCCCTTTCCTAGTACTTATCTTTTCTAGGTATATCTATTGTTAGAATATAGTATACTACTAGTATTCTTAGTATATAGGCTTTGTTAATCTATTGTGTTTTTTATACAAGATACTACTACTCTCTTTATATAGGTATTCTTCCTACTATAACTATATATTACTTTATTTATTTCTAAAATAGTATAAACTTTATTTCTTTAGGATTATATTCTTTCTAGTCTTTATACGCTTCCTCTATACTTATAACTAGTAAGTATTTCTAAACAAACCTCTATTCTTAGTTTTATTCTTTTATATCTATAGTTATGTAGCTATTATAGCTATATATATCTAGCTAGGCGTACTCTATACCTCTTATACTAACTTGTTTCTTACTTTCTTATAGTCCTTTAAAGGAAGTCGTAGTAGTTTCTTTATCTAGTACTAGTCCTTTAGCCTAGATTAATAAGGTCTAGGGTTCTTTCCTTTCTAAATCTTCTGTTAGTAAGTCTATTACGTATACTATTTCTTCTAGCTACGCTTTTATTCTAATTTCTTTTGTTACTACTACTCTATACTTCTATAGAAAATATCCTAATCTTTACTTTCTAAAAAGATATATATAGTAGTTGTTTTTATAATAAAAGGTCTAGTAGAGTATTACGTACTATATTTTTTTACTCCTAGCTACTTTCTCCTAAAGTTTAGCCTATACTTATAGTACTTCTCTCTTTTTCTTAGTTATTTTTAACTAAGTTTCCTTATCTTTCTTATAGTCTTTACTTCTATAGTCTTTTATAAAGTGTCTTAGTTTTCTATATTTATAATATACTATATCTTTCTTCTTTTATAATTTATAGTCTTTTGCGTAGTAGCCTTTCTTACTATAGTTAAAGTACGTAAAGTCTCTATTCTTTTTCTTCTTATCTTTATTAGCGTTAAGGATTATAGGGTCTCTAGTATCCTAGTTTCTAGGTTAGCTACTATACTTGTTCTTTTTCTATTCTTAAAGATTATTAATAATTTATATTACCTATTATTTTAGAGCTTCTAGTATCCTAGGTTTTTCTATATAAATTATCTTGTATTAGATTTTCTTGTTTAGTCCTTGTTTAAATTATAATATTAAAGCTAACTTATTTTACTCTATATTTTATAATAGTTATTTAAATTTTAATACGTACTTAGGTATACTCTTTTATTGTATAAGTCTTTTAAGCTTTTCTTTAGCTTATTAGGTAATATCTATATCTCTAAATACTACTCTTATTTATTTAGTAAAGTATTTATAACTTCTAAAAATAGCTCTAGTTTTATCTTTCGAGGTTATTAGAGCGTGTATTATATAGTCTATCTAGTAGAGTTTATACTATCTTATTATGTCTTCTTTAAAGTGTAGTCTAATATATATTACCTTCTTTTCTTCTATATTAAAGTGTAGTACTTATATATCTATCTATAGTTATACTAAAGCTATAAAAGGTCTTAGTTTTTCTTTTATTCTATTAAACTTCTTAAGGACAAGTATTTTTAGTAGTTTCTTTATCGCACTTATTTTTAATCGTTAAGTAATTAGTTCTATCTAGTTCTATCCTTTAATAATAGCTTTAATTTATACTTTATTCTATTTTAAGTAGTCTTATAGTTCTTTATTCTATATTTCTAGGGCTTTAATTACTATTTTTATATCTTCTTTATTATTAATTAGCTTGTTTATACAATCCTTAATTATTTCTTATATAGTACTATTAGATTTATAACTACTCCTAGAGGCTTTACTAGTTAAACCTTCTACTATTATATTAGCTAGACTATACGCTACTTACGCTTTATTTCTTTTAATAACTAAATTAGTAAAGTGTAACGTAGTCCTCTAGAGTTAACTTCCTAGTAACTTGTAAGTTATTAGTAAATTAAGAGGTAATAGCAAAGGCTTATATAGTAATCTATAATAAGCTATAAATAATAGAAGATGTTTTGCAACTATCTTAGTATTATCGCTTGTAGTTAATAATTAAATTACTTATAGTATCCTAATAATACCTATTATATTAACTATATATTTATACTAATCTATTTGTATATAACTATAGATTACCTTTAATCTATTCGTGTATTATTATAGATTACTTTAATCTATTTGCACGTAATTATAGATTACTACTACGTATCCTAGTTATAGGTAGTCTCCTAATTAAGGTTGTTACCCTGCTTGTCCTATACTTTGTTAGTACCTAAGTTAAGACTAATTAGTTCTATCTTAATTTCTCTTGTTACGCCTATAATATAGCTATACTTTAGTTCTACTTTCTTTTATTACTACTACTCTATACTTCTATAAGAAATATCTTACTCTTTACTTTCTAAAAACATATATATAGTAGTTATTATTATAATAAAAAGTCTAATTAAGTATTATATATTATTTTTTTCTATTCTTAGCTACTTTTTCTTAGAGTTTAGCTTATACTTTTAGTACTTCTTTTCTACTTTTAGTTATCTTTAACTAAGCTTCTTTATATTTTTTAAAGTCTTTACTTTTATAGTCTTTTATAAAGTATCTTAGTTTTCTATATTTATAATATATTATACCTTTTTTTTTCTTTATTTAGTAGTCTTTTACGTAGTAGCTTTTTTTACTTCCTTAAACAATCTAACAGCTTTTTAGCTACTAGATTTAGGTGTTCGTAACGCTGTTTTTAGCTGCCGACTTACCGCAAAACCTCTCTAAAACGCATCTAAGAGTTTAGACGCACGTACCTTTTAGATTACCTTTTTTAGATAAGCTCTCCTTAGATAATCCCTTTAAAAACAAGGTAGTTCCTATACAAAAATAAAAACCTATTTCTAGTCCCCTTAACTTTGCGCGCCCTCTTAAGCGCTAGTATCGCCGTTATTATATTAGTAGAAGGCGAGATCGTATAACCTAAGTAGTAGTAGTAGTAGTTATATATTTTTAGGCTATATCCTCTCCCTCTCTTATAGCTTACTCTATTTACCTTTTACCTTAAAATCTATCTTATTATGTAAACTAGTAGTATAACTTGTATCTACCTTATCTATTACTCTTTCTACTCTACTACACTACTATTAGTATTATTACGCTATATATTAACCTTATTAGGCTAATAATACTTCTAACAACGAGAGCAAATATATAGACTCTAATTAATCTAATATAGATAATAGTAACGAGTCTACAATAGACCTATCTAATACTAATATATATACTAATAAAGAGGAGGAAGATTATAAGGAAAAGACGCTAAATATAGATATAGACGATATAGCGTGTCTTAGTAAAGAGTACTCCCCTAACTAGTATCTTTAATAATTAGAAGTATTTAATAAAGAAGAGTACGTAAGACAAGATTATAAAGATAGTAGTACTTACTTACTTAACTATATAGAAAATTAGTAGAACTAGTAAGTCTTAAGTCTTAAGTCTTATACTTCTTTATAACTTAGATATAGTACCTAGGAACTCTTACTAATATAGTATAGGTATTAGGCTTTTATAAAGAAGCCTACCCTTTATTCTTTTATAACTATCTCTATCTAGACCTTATATACTTTTTTTAACTAGCTACTTAATTAGCGCTATAGTAAAAGGGAAGAGAAACGTTAAAGAAAGAAACTTTAAGGAACTAGGTACGCTAGCTTACTTAGGATATACTAGAAGGTTTTCTAGCTAGTATATAAAAGAGCAACTAGTGCTAGGCTAGATAGTAAGCTAAACTATAGCATGTACAAAGTATAAGTAAGCTACGTTTCTACTAGTATTTATATACTAAGTATAATACTCTTCTACTTTAGGTATTAAGAAAGCTAGTAAAAAAATATAGTCTTTAAAAGATAGGTTAAGACAAAGCCTATATATACGTAGAAGATCTAACTCTTGTGTTATAAATAAATCTAGTAATAACTAAGAAAAAATATATCTATAGACGCTATTATATACAAGCCTAACTCTATCTATAGCTTAGTAGGTTTATAGCGAATTAACTATAGGCTCTTCTTAGGCTCTACTATTAGTATATCTAGGTTACCTTATAGTAAGATCTAGAGGGTAGGCTTTATTAAGTACTATTAGAATTTATATTTAAATTTATAAAGGAGTTTCTTAGCGTTAAAGATTTATAAGTCTCTAATTCCTTTCTACTCTACTTATTAAAGTCTCTCTTAGTTTAGTAATACTATTAATATAAATATAAGGAATACCTTCCCTCTCTCTAAGATTATATATAATAAGACTCTTATCTTTAGTCCTTATATATTCCTCTTTAGAGTCTTTTTCTATAATTAGGTATTTACAGTATATAACTTAATATTACTATAGTAGTTAAGTAAGCTCTACATTAAGCTAGGTTGTAATAAGTTACTATTACGCCTAAATAGAAAACTTAATAATATACCTTTCTTCTAGAAAGCTATTAAGACTTAGGACGGTTAGATAATGTCTCTTAACAAACCTCTCTTATACTCTACTCTACTACCTTAGATAAAATTACTTAGATAAATTATAGGTTTTATACAAGTTACTTACTCTTACTTACTAAGGTATACTAGAGAGAAAGCCTTTAATAAGAATAGTAGGCTCTATAATCTACTTAAATAGAATATTACGTTAACTTATTCTCTAGAGAATATTAGCGAGGCAATATAGAACCTTATAATAGGATATACTAGTATAATAACCTTCTTAAAGTACTACCTCTTATAACGTATTATAGTAGACACGCAAGCTATTATATAAGGTACTTAACCCTAGGAGTTACTAATATAAGTAGCTTATACCTTAAGTCGCTTAGTTAATCCTTATCGCCTACAATAGCTTACACTAGAATAATCTATATTAGTAAATAATTACTTAAGCGTTTATACTTTACTAGATTAGTAAAAACAATTTAAACGTACCTATAAACGTCTAATAAAGTATCTAAAGTTTAAAGACCTTAGCTATAGAATAACCTAAGAGAGGTAACGTTAGCAATATACTCTTCTTAAGGATATAAAAGTACAATAGGAGTTTAAATAGCTTATATATAATATTAAGTAGTAGCTTAATAGTGCTAGAGTTAAAGATAACATAGAAGTAGTCTATAATACTATATCTTTAGCGCAAAAGGAACTAGTAGACTTAGTTATATTATAGCCTAGTACTACTATAGATAATAAGATGCGTAAGCGTAACAAAGCTATTACTACTATTACTTAGTATTATAAGATTAAGGAAAAGAGAATACGCTACTCCTAACTCTAAAAATTAAGTTCTTCTAGCACGCCTCTATATAAAGTAGAAGATTTTCCTCTAGTAGATCCTAAGGAAGTAGCCCTAGAAGCCGCCCTAGAAGCCGCTAAGGTGTCTATATATAGTAAGACTAGACTAAGAGTATATTTTACTTGCTTAGGAAATAAAAATTTACTAGTACAAGACTATACGTACTTATTTTAGACCCTAGGCGATCTTAGTAAGTACTTTAAGAAGAAGTACGTAGTAAACTTTAAAGAATAGTAAATTAGATATAACTTTTACTAGGTTAATCTAGACAACAAGATATACTAGTAATAATATACTTATAATATCTATAGTATAGTTTTATAATATATAATCTAAAGTTATTTATAGGTATAACGCGCGTATATTAGTCTAAGTATAATTAGGAAGAGCTCTATAGTACTAAATAAGATATAGCTATTATAATAATTAAATATATAATTAATAAGTAACTTATTAACTATAAATTACTATAATTTGTTAATTAGTATTTTATAAATTACCTAAGAATTCCTTATATATATACGTACTTCTTTAGAAGGACCTAAGCTATACTTATGTAATTCGTAATATATAGTTATATTAGAGAATTCTTACTTTAGGGTTAGTATAACTAGTACCTAACTTTTAGGAGCTAGTACTAGTTAGGCTAGTATATTTTAGTATAAAGAGCTTTTGCGCGTTTTTTTTTAGAGGGCCTATAGTTTCTATAGGCTTAGGTAAGTATAGTAACTAATTAAGTAAGCTAGTAAAGCGAGCTAGAGAGGTAAGGCTATAGAGGAAGAAGGTAAAAGGGATAACCCCTATATTATAGTAGCGCTGCAACTAATAACACGAATACAACGTAAATATATAGTATCTAAGTTAAATAAACTATAAATCTTTATAACTAAACTACTAGGAGCGCTAAGAAGAATAAGATTAAGACCTATAGTAGAAACTAAGCAAGACGATACAAGACTGCGTAGCGAGAACGTACCCCTAGATATCTAGAGATTAGTAAACAAGATCGAAGTAAATAATACTACTTAGTTAAGGTAGCTCTTAGAATAGTTAGTAGTTATAAAAGTAGAAAATAAAGTATAGAGAAAGGACTTCTTAGAAGTAGTTAAGGAAATCTATAAAGACCTAATAGAGAAGATTGTAAGAGTAGAAGAGCAAACGCGTATAGCTAAAGGAAGAGCTAAGTAAGCTAAGGAATAGTTAAAAGAGATTCTAGGGGAATTAAAAAAACTAAAGATATACGTAGTAGTAGCTTAATTAGAAAAAACTACTATAATAAGAGTACCTAGACTAGTAGATAGAGGTTTACCCTTACTAAGAGAAGGTAAAGAAACGCTCCTAGGTATAAACCTTAACCTATTACGTATAAGAGAGAAGTTTAATATCTATAATACTATAGAAGTAAAAATACAAGTTTAAAACGCACTAGTAGCGTATAAAGAAATAAGAAATATTATAGTCTAAAGAATATTATAATTATTAAAAGATAGCTAACAAGTTAGGGTTATCTTTAGAAGTAAAGAAGAAGCTAGACTCGCTAGGGGCTACTATAGATAGATAGAAACTTACTTTCTAAGAAGCTAACTATAAGGCAAATAGTAGTATCTAATTAAAGTAGACTATATAGACAAACTTAAGATTATAGATAAAATGCGAATATTACTTAGACTAGAAGCTTAGAAGATAATTAAGGAAGAGAATAGAAGAGTAATAATTACTAAAATAAAGTAGCTAGGCAAACTAAACCTAGACAAAATATATAAGTTACTAGTTATCTACTTAGCGATAAAAGAAGACGCTAATAAACTACTTAGCTAAAAGATAATAGAGATAGAGAGAGAAGTAGTATACCTAATAAGATTTAAATAAAGGTAATACCTTATAAGATACTACAAGTACCTTAAATATAGTAGTTACTAGATAAACTATTATACTAGAGAAACAAGATATAGTAAGTACACTAAATAAGGCTATAGCGATAGAGAATAATTTCTTATAACTAGTAAGCGCTATCTACATCTTTTATTCTAGAACTATAGCGAACTTTTAAGACGATTATATTTCTCTTGTCTATTTTTCTATCTATTACTTAAACGTAGATGTTACGGGCTTACTAGGGTTAACTTCCTAATAGCCTAGATAGTATTAGTAGATTATAAGGTAATAACAAAAGCTCGTGTTATAATCTACAATAAGCTATAAATAATAGAAGATATTTTGCAACTATCTTTATATTATTACTTGTAGTTAATAATTAAATTACTAATACTATCCTAATAATGCGCATTGTTACTAACTATATACTTATCTTAATTTATTAATTTACTACTACTAAGGATAGTAGATTATAGATTACTCTAATCTATAATCTATTAATACTAAGAGTCTATAGATTATAGATTACCTTAGGTGTCCTAATTATATGTAGTTTCTTAATTAAGTTTGTATTCCTTGTATTTATAAGAACTTAATCCTTTAGTTATAAGGCTAATTAGTTCTATCTATAATTCTCTTGTTACTATTGTAATACTATCCCCTCCTCTAGGTAAGTCCTTGTTTATCTATCCTAGAGCTAAGGTTATTAGCCTACTTTCTTTATTAATTTCTAGTTCCTTATTACTTCTTATAGTTACTTCTTCTATACGACGTTAATATCTTCTTACTAATTACGTGTTGCGTAATAGTGTTAAAATGTTTCCTTATTCTTGTTATACTTCTTCTAAGTTAAATCCTAAGTGTTCTCCTTATATAGTTTCTACAAATAATAGTAGAGCTTATAAGGTATATATTTATATAAACGTTTATAGCTCTTATAACGTATTTAGTGTCTTTCTTATAGAGTATATATTTATTATACTTATTCTTATATCTAGGCTTAATAATAATAGAGAGAGCTATTAACTAGACTTAAGAGAAATTACTATCTTAAATTGTAGAGGCTAAAGCTAAGCGTAAGTAGATCTAAGAGCTTGCGTAGAGTAAGCTAGTAGAGAATTAAGCTTGTCTCTCTTGTCTTTATAAGATAAAGGCGCTAAATAATAAGAAATTAGCTAAGTAGTTAGTAGCTCTAGAAGCTAAGCTAGACTTAGATAAGGCGTTTAGTGTTGCTATAGTAGGTCCTACGTTAAGCGCTCCTATTGTCTCTCTATTTAGTAATAGTAATATTAGTTTTCTTAGTTCTCTTAGTTTACTACTAGGCGTTCTAGAGGGTTTTAACTTTAGAAGTTTTCTAGTTTCTTAAGGTAGTTAAGGTTACTTTCTAGTTCCTATATTTCTTCTTATAGTTCTCCTTTTTTATCTATACCTATCTATTTTATTAGGTAGTAGTTCCTGCTATTATAGAACTAGTATACTAGGATTTCTTTAACTTCTTATTCTTCTTATTCTCTATACGTATCTACTTTGTATACTAGTAGTTTTATGTTTTATAGTACTATCTTAAGTAGTACTACGTAGAAGGTTAAGTATATCTTTATTTTATTTAGTAGCTTTAATTTAAATATAACTAGCGTAACTTCTTTCTTTATTTTGTATAGTTTTATCTTAACGTAGTCTAGTTTTAAACTTAGTCTCTTACTTTTAATATTTTTTTATACTAACTATACTTTTTCTCCCTTTTTAAATTAGGGTCCCTCTTTATATTTCTTATTATAATACTTTGTTATTTAATTATATAGGAATTCTATATCTTGTCTTAATTAATCGTGTATGTTTTTAAGTCTATTAGCAAAGTTTTCTCTTTTTAAGGACTAAGATATCTCTAGTCTTAGTATTCTATATATACTAGGGTTAAATCTATAGTTTATAAAAAAAAGTAATACTCCTATTATTATATTCTTTGCGCTGTTGTATACTAACTATACTATAGGTAGTAACTATACCTAATTGTTCTAGTTGTAATTAAGGTAGTATCTTAGGTATTATTCTACTATCTAGTTTATTCTTTCTAATTACTTATCTATTTATAGATAGTATATAGTAGATAATATATATTTAATTCCTAATTGTGCTATTATCGTTCCCTATAGTTTTAATATAAATCTTATATCTTTATCTATAATAATCTTGTCTAGTAGTCTATATTAACTAATTATAGTTCCTAAAACCTAGTGTATAGTAGTTTCTATTCTACTTTTTTCTCTATATAGTTTAAAGTATAAGTACTTTATAAGCTTATCTACTATTATTAAAATTCTATTATACTTAACTCCTAATATTAGGTCTTTTAACTTAGGTAGCTTTATATTAAAGTCTATTATAATAACTCTCTATAGTTATTCTAGTACTTCTACTAGTTATAGTTTCTTATATAGTGCATATCTACTATACTTATTCCTTTAGTATTCTATATAATCTTATAGTACTTCTATTACTAGTTATCTTGCTTTTAGAATATAATAGTCTTATAGTAGTCTATCTAATATTTTTTTAATACCTTAGTAACTATATACTAGTAATTTGTAAAATTATTATATAAATTCTCTTTAGTTTTTCTTTAGAATATATATTCTTCTATAGGCTTATACTAATCCTTCTTAGATTTCTAGTTTCTTTGTTTCTTTAGATACTTCTTGCGTTATTTTCTAAATCTATTTATTTAGCTTACTATTTGTTCTTTTAAGTGTTGCGGCTATTTTAGGTATATTTAGGACTAAATATCCTTCCTTATTCTTAACTAGAACTATACTAGTAACGCTTACTTCTTTTTATAAGTCTAGTCTTCTACTAAAGGCGTCTATAAATTAGTTATCTTTCTCTTTTGTATATATAATTTCTATATTAAATATTAATAGGAATTCCTACTATCTTATATATTATTATATTAGTCCTTTGTTTAGTATAAATCCTATAAGATTCCTATAGTCTATATAGACCTTTGTTTAGTATTTTACTCTTTATAGGTATACTCTCTATTATTTAAATACTTTATAGATTACTAGTATTTCTTTATTATAGATCTAGTAGTTAAGTTCTACTGTTTTTATCTTTTTAGAGAAGTATTTAACTAAGTATTCTTTCTTAGTCTTTAGGTCTTCTTATATTAGTGCTATTCTATAGACTAAGTTAGATACGTCTGTTTTTACTATTACTAGTAGGTCTAGGTTGTATATTCTAATAACTAGGTTTTCTATAAACTTCTTTTTAATTTTATTAAATACTTTATTGTATTCTCTTATCTATTTAAATAGTATATCCTTTTTTATAAGTCTTATTATTAGTTCTATATCTTTAGACTATCCTACTATTAACTTTCTATAAAAGTTAGCTAGGCTATAAAATTGTTGTACTTCCTTTAAGTTCTTAGGTATTAGCTATTCGTTAATTAATCTAATTTTTTCTAGGTTAATCTTGATTTTTCCTAGTTTAATAATAAATCTAAGGAAGTCTATTTCTTTTATATAGAATTTATATTTTCTTATTTTAAAGAATAATTTACTTTCTACTAGATTTTCTAGCACTTTGTATATATACTATATATATTCTTCTTTTATTTCTAAGAATATAAGGATATTATCTAGGTATATAAATGTAAATATATCTAAGTATTCTCTTAGTACTATATTTATTCTTTCTTAGAAGGCTACTAGTGCGTTTATTAAGCTAAAGGGTATAACTAGGTATTTATATAGTCTATATTGTGTTCTAAATACTATTTTCTATTTATTACCTTTCTTAATTCTAATCTAGTAGTAGGCGTTCTAGATATCTAGTTTTATAAAGATTCTTACTTTCTATAGTCTATCTTATATTACGTCTATTTGTAGTAAGGGGTATTAGTTCTTATTTATAATTGCGTTAGTTTTTCTAAAGTCTACGTAAAGTCTTTTATTACTTATTCCCTTTTTGTCTATAAATATAAGTCTATATACTACTAAAGACTTATATTCTTATATTTATCTTTTCTTTAGTACGTTTTTAATAAACGTTTATTTAATCTTAGATTCTTCTTTTGTTTTTCTATAAACTAGGCTCTATTCTACGTTCTTATCTTTTTTTAGATCTATCGCTAAATCCTATAGTTAGTGTTTTAGAAGGTACTCTTTAGGTTCTATAAGCTGTTTTTCCTATTTCTTATATTCTTTTAGGAATTCTCCCTTATAGGTGTTTATGTTAGCCTTTAACATATCTATTCTATAGTAGTTAATTTTTCCTATTCTCTAATTAATGTGTAGGTTAGTTATTTGTAACTATAGTATTCCTAGTATTATATCTTATTTATTATTAATTATTGTTATATCTATAACTATATTCTTAATTATTATCTCTTTTAGTTCTAGCGTAGAGGGAACTGTTTCGAATCTAATAGGTTCTTAAAATAGTTTTCCTTTAATTATATTTAGTTATTAAGGGTATTTCTTTATTATATACTATATTCCTTGTATTTCTATAAACTTCTTTAATATAAAGTTTCTTATAGCTCTACTATTAATTATTAATTATACTTTCTTTCTTTAATAAGTACCTATCTTTGTAATATATAGGCCTCTTATACCTTCTAGCTTTTCTTACTTTAGTATTTTTGTAAATTATCTATCTTCTTAGAGCTATAGCCTTATTTTAAGTTTATATTCTTTATATTTTAGATATCTATTATACTTGTATTTATACTATAGTCTTCTTTAGACGTATTTCTTAGGTAGTTTTAGTCTAGGTCTTATTGCTACGTAACCTTCTTTTAGTATTATTTTCTATCCTTAGATATCTTCTACTAAAATTACTCTTGTATAGTTATAGCCTCTTTTTCTTATAGGCTATACTTTATTATTTACCTTAGGGTTTCTATATATTATATAATTCTTTTCTAGGTATAATATCTATAATACTTTAAAATATACTAGATGTTTAGAGTTTATTATTTTATTATCCCCTTCTTAATATTTATCTTTACTAGGTATTTCTATTATTAGGATATAGTACGTTACTAGTACTCTTAGTATATAGGCTTTATTAATCTATTACGTTTTTTTTACAAGGTACTACTATTCTTTTTAGGTAAGTATCCTTCCTACTATAACTATGTATTACTTTATCTATTCTTAAAATAGTGTAAACTTTATTTTTTTAGGATTGCGTTCTTTCTAGTCTTTGTACGCTTCCTCTATACTTATAACTAGTAAGTATTTCTAAATAAACTTCTATTCTTTATTTTATTCTTTTATATCTATTATCGTACAGCTATTATAGCTATATATATCTAGCTAGGCGTATTTTATACTTCTTATACTTACCTATCTTTTACTTTCTTGTAGTTCTTTAGAGGAAGCTGTAGTAGTCTCTTTATCTAGTGCTAGTCCTTTAGCCTAGATTAATAGGGTCTAGGGCTCTTCCCTTTCTAAGTCTTCTATTAGTATATCTATTACATATACTATTTCTTCTAGCTATACTTTTATTCTTTCTTTTATTACTACTACTTTATTTCTTTATTATAAGAAGTATCCTACTCTCTATTTACTAGAAAGGTATATATAGTAGTTGTCTTTGTAACAAAAGGTCTAATAAAGTATTACGTATTGTATTTTTTTACTCCTAGCTACTTTTTCTTAAGGTTTAGCCTATACTTGTAGTACTTCCTTTTTTTTCTCTATTATCTTTAACTAAGTTTCCTTATCTTTTTTATAGTCTCTACTTTTGTAGTCTTTTACGTAGTATCCTAGTTTTCTATATTTATAATATACTATATCCTTTTTCTTCTTTAATTAGTAGTCTTTTGCGTAGTAGCCTTTCTTACTATAGTTAAAATACATAAAGTCTTTATTCTTCTTTCTCTTTCTATCCTTATTTGCGTTAAGGATTATAGAGTCTCTAGTGTCCTAGTTTCTAGTTTAGCTACTATACTTATTCTTTTTCTATTCTTAAAAGTTATTATTAATTTAGATTACCTATTATTTTAGAGCTTCTAGTATCCTAGGTTTCTCTATATATATTATTTTATATTAAATTTTTACGTTTAGTCTTTATTTAAATTGTAATATAAGGGCTAATTTATTCTATTCTATGTTTTAGCTTAGTTATTTAAATTGTAATATATATTCTAGAATACTCTTGTTTTGTATAAGCTTTTTAAGTTTCTCTTTAGCTTATTAGGTAATATCTATATCTCTAAATACTACTCTTATTTATTTAGTAAAGTATTTATAACTTCTAAAAATAGCTCTTATTTTATCTTTTTAGGTTATTAGAGAATACGTTATATAGTCTATCTAGAAGGGCTTATACTATCTTATTGCGTCTTCTTTAAAGTGTAGTCTAATATATATTACCTTCTTTTCTTCTATATTAAAGTATAGTACTTGTATATCTATTTAGAGTTATACTAACGCTATAAAAGGTCTTAATTTCTCTCTTATTCTATTAAACTTTTTAAGGATAAGTATCTTAGGTAGTTTCTTTATTACACTTATTTCTAGTCGTTAAGTAATTAGCTCTATCTAGTTCTAGCCTTTAATAATAGCTTTAATTTATACTTTATTCTATTTTAAGTAGTCTTGTAGTTTCTTATTTTACGTTTCTAGTACTTTAATTACTATCTTTATATCTTTTTTATTATTAGTTAGTTTATTTATATAGTCCTTAATTATTTCTTATATAGTACTATCTAACTTATAACTACTCTTTAGGGCTTTACTTTTTAAACTTTCTACTATTATATTAGCTAGACTATGCGCTACTTACGCTTTACTTCTCGTAATAACTAAATTAGTAAGGTGTTATAGGCTTACTAGGGTCGACTTCCTAATAGCCTAGATAGGTATTAGTAGATTATAAGGTAATAACAAAAGCTTGTATTATAATCTATAATAAGCTATAAATAATAGAAGATGTTTTGCAACTATCTTTATATTGTTACTTATAGTTAATAATTAAATTACTAATACTATCCTAATAATGCGCATTATTACTAACTATATACTTGTCTTAATCTATTAATCTACTACTACTAAGGATAGTAGATTATAGATTACTCTAATCTATAATCTATTAATACTAAGGGTCTATAGATTATAGATTACCTTAAGTATCCTAATTATATATAGTTTCCTAATTAAGTTCGTATTCCTCGCGTTTATAAGAACTTAATCTTTTAGTTATAAGGCTAATTAGTTCTATCTATAATTCTCTTGTTACTATTGTAATAGTAGATCTATCGTAGTTAGTAGGCTCTAAGTACCTATAACGCTAGGTAGAAAAAGAAAGTACTAAGGCTAAGAGGTATATAGCAAGCGTAGTAGTTATTTTATATACCTAATACCCCTATACTTAAGTTTAAGTATACTATCTATTATTCTCTACTAGAAGTTAGTAAGCTGTAGCTTTATATACTTAATCTTTTAACTTATTATCTTTATTGCCTATAAGCTAAATATAGTTAGTCCTAAACTATCTTTAGTAAAAATACTTAGTAAAAGGAGGAGCTTAATTATTAGATAATATATACTAGTAAACGCTAGGTATATATAGCGACTAGTTAATAAGGTACTATTAACTACCTTAGAAGTTCTTATAGAGACTAAAGTAGACGTTTCTTTACGTTAGGTTAGTACTATAAATAAAGAGGTAGTAAGAGAGGCTACTTACTATTAAAGAGGTAGTGCTTACTATCTTAATAGCTATAGATAGTAGCTAGCTAGATAATAATATTATCTTATAGTAGACTCGTCTATATACTATAGGCTACGTCTAAAAGACAAACCTAGAAGGTATATTATAAGGTTATTTATACTAGAGGCCTATTAACAATTACTTAGACTACTATAATATTAAAAGAGTAATTCTACTACTATACTATACTTATATAGACACTTGCGCTATTAGCTTTAGTAGACTTAGTATAATAAGTAAAGAGCTATATAGTGTTTAAGTCTCTATAGAGCTAAAAGCGCTAGTAATAACGCTAGAGGTATATATTACTAAAGCTAGTATTACTAAGACTATCCTAGTACTAGGTATTAGTATAATGCTCTAAGGCCGCGCTAGTAGTAGTATTAGTAAGGAAAGTATTAGAAGATAGGAAAATATAGACCTTAGATAGCTAGAGCTACTACGAGAGTATTTAGCATAGTTAGAGGAGCGTTAAGGGTATCTAGTAAGTAGATATACGTAATAGATTAAATTAGATAATCGCTTATAAAGCTAGCACGAGTGCTATTAGTATCTAGTAGATAGAGGGATATTCTAGTAAAGGATTAGAGTTAAGAGTAGTACTAGGTAGACTAAGAGATAGGCAATATAAGGTAAGAGAGTTAGTAGGTAAAGGCTATTTACTCTTACTATTTGCTCTTACTATTACCTTACTTATAGTTAGCCTAGTAATTAATAATACTAATTATAGTATATAGTATATAGATCGAAGTACTATCTTCTACTAGTATTAAAACCTCTAACTAAGCTTTTTACGCGTAATATATAAGCTTGTAAAGTTTTTCTACTACTTAGAACTACTATAATAGTAAGTTATATACGTTCTTTTTTAAGGCTCTTCTATAGTAATACTAGTATACTTAAAATAGCTTTTTGCACTATCTTGTCTTGCACCTACTACGTTAATATACTACCTAAGAAACACTTTAAATCCTTACCTAGGCGCTCTCTTATATATACTCTAGTTTTTTTAGATAAACGCCTTTAGCTCTATAAAGAACTCTTCGATTAGGTTAAAGTAAAATAAGTATACTAATAGATACTAAAGTATAATACTAGCTTCTTTATATATTACCTATAGTTACGTAAGAAACTATACGTAATAATAGGATTAAAATAGCTTATTAAAAGCTAAAAATTCTAGTACTATCTATAGGTATTCTTTAATATTTAGCTAAAAAGTTAGAGTATTACTTTGTTTTAGGAAATTTTAGGAGGGTTTTAAAGATAGCCTTAGTATGCTTATTTCCTAGACCTATAGTACTCTACTTACGCTAGATACTATAGTAAGATAGCGTTTAGTATTATATAACATTAATTGCTTAGTAGGTTATATAATATACTTAGTACTTAGTAGGGGCTAAGTATAGTATAGTTATAATATATTTTAGTACGTAGACTATTACTATATAAAGGGAAATAAAAGTAGATTAGAAGGCTTATCTTAATAGTACGTACCTAAAGTAATTCTACTTAGCGTTATTCTTTACTTTTCTTCTCTTCTCTCTTTTATATTCTTACGTAATCTTCCTTTATTATCTTTATCTAATTACTATCTAAGGTTTATACGCTCTTCCTAGATTTACATAGCGCGCTATATCCCTATATAGTAAACTAGAACTCTAAATTAATATCTCTACGCTTGTGTCTAGTCTTTTATTTAAGCTAGGATACCTACTTAGAGTTCCTAGTAAGTAGTAGTTTTACCCTAGCTCTTTTTAACTACTTGCTTATAGTCTATAGCCTTAGGAAATTTATACTTATACGCTGTATACCTCTTACCCTAATTATCTATACTACTCTTAGCTTTATAGCCTAGGTCTATAGGTTCCTATTACGCCTACCTTACTACTTTAGAAGTCTACCTACAATCTCTAATAATAAGTAATAATACCTATATTCTCTTTAAGCTATTAATTAACAAGAATACCTTAGTAATAGAAAACTCTTTACCCTTCCTTGTACTACGTCCTTCTAGTAAAGATATTATATAGGTAGTAGTCTTACGTAGTTCTAGAGACTCTAGTTAAAAGGTTATTAAGATTAGCTTAAATATAGTAGTAAAACTTAGATTAGACCTATATATAGTAGAAGTAAAAAGTATAATATTTATTTATAACTATACTTCTATCCTAGTACTAAAGGTACTAGATACTTATAAAGAGAGAAGGTACTAAAATATTCTTATAGAATTTGTTAAGGGTAAAATACTAGAAGAGATCTAAGAGAAGCTTTTATCTAGTAAACGAAGTATTATATTAGATAAGCTAGGGAATTATATTTGTTAACTACGTTAGATTAAGTATCCTAAAAGCACGCTAATAGGCTTAATTACTAGTAGTTTTATAATTAATAGGCGTTAACTTAGTTCTACTAGTAGTAGACCTTTTAAGTTAGAAGTATACTTTAATAAATAGTAACTTATATAACTCTATAAAGAAACCCTACTATTATACTATAATATATTTACTACCCTCTACAAGATAGACTACAAAATTGTTTTTAGCTATAGTAACCTTACCTTTTATAATATTATAGTCTAAAAGGGCTATATCGCTATAATTATTAATTAGGAATATTTAAGGTAGTACCCTAAACATTAGGATTACTATAAAACCTACTCTTTCTTATTAGAGATAGATAAACTATATACCTATTGTAAAAGGATCTTTTAGAAATAGTACTATAGTAAGTATTTTATAGACAAGTAGTTTACCTAAGAAGTTAAGTATAGTAGATTCTAGAATTTTCTAATTTTAATTATAGTTAGGTAGTATAAGCTATATATATAAAGAGATAAGTGTAAGGCTTAGCTACTTAAGCTATAGAATTATATTAAATCTATTATAAATATAGTATATTTTATATATAAACTTAATAGGCTTAGTATAGTATATAGCTACTCTAAGCCTTAAGGACTACTTCGCAATACTCTCTTATATTTAAGTAATACTTCTAAATCTTATAAAGCTTTATCCTCTTTTATTCCTCTTTAATTATATAAATAGGGTCTTCTTTTATTATTAAGAACTTCTTCTAAACTCTATATTTTAGGAGCCTCTATACATTCTTAATTAGATTTAAGTCTAGTAAGTTAGCTAGCTACTAGAGTAGTCTAATTACTTACTTATAAAGAGCTTACT
>JALNQF010000314.1:0-49112 GCA_028456385.1 Ophiosphaerella korrae | reverse complement strand
GCTGCGCACGCGCCAAACCTAGCTTGGCATTGCCATCTCAACCGAGGCAAATCCATAGTCAGTTGACATGCCGACACATCGATAAGCCTTTTACCCTGCTCCACACCAAAGCTTGTCTCCCCTAGTTCCAGTGCCCTTACACCGCTCATCCATGAACAGACAGTAGCTAGGACCAGGGAGTGGAGTAAGGGGGACGGGTATGCAAGATCATTACTTTGCCTTTCGTTGTCCGAACAGCCTGCGCAATTGTAGTCTCGGTCCCGCTTTGGCTGACCCCCCAGCTGCGCCACAGTCCTCCACCCCAACTAGCCGGCCAGGCCGTGTTGGTGTGCTCAGGCACACGTGGAGTCACTACCAGCGCCATACACACGCGGATGTTCTTCTGAAGCAGCTATTGGTGGCGCGTTGGCCGAGCTGAAAGATGGACGCCGCGGGTAAGATGCGGCGCGAACCTAAACCTTGACGAGCGGATAGGCTGCTGATAGCCACGATCTTCAGCATCTACCACCTGCAAGCCGCGACAGAAGGAGTGTAGCGATGAGACGAATAGGTAAGATGAGAACATTTCAGCTTTTGCCCACGAGCCCGGAGACCCGGTCTCAACGGCATATGTATGTATGAATTCGGACAAATCATCCCTTGCCTGTGGCTACGGCGCACGTCTCCGCGCCCTAATTCGTCCCATCCTCCTTCCAGTTTCTTACTCCTCGAAAGCCACGCTTCGTTCACGGCTTTGCAAGCGCGTCTCGCACGCCGCAAAGCGCTGCACTAAGATGCAAATGTACTAGACATTATTGCCGGATCAAGCCCGGTGCCACGCTCCAAATCACTAACAAGAAATATGCCCATGTTACTATTCCCCCCTCCCCCCCCCTAACATATCATTCGTAATGCCCGCCAAAGACACCAACACACCATGCGCCAAAATGAGTAAATTCAAACGCAGGGAGTATAACGCCCATACAATTCCCAGGCCGTTCATACATGATCAAGTTTTCACATGATCTTTTATATTATATTCGCGATACTAATCCTGCTCGTGCTGGACGGTGCAGAACTGGGCGTGGGAGCCGGTCCAGGCGGTGCCTTAGTATCAGCCGCAAGCTGAACGCGTTTCATAGGGTTGTGTGGCGTAGGATAGTAGGTTGTTGTCCGTGGGCGAGTGTCCTCTATAAGCAGGTGAATCAGATCTTCGACTCTTGTCCACACATCCCACTCCATCGGCTCCTGTTGTGATGGACTTATCGTTGTACGGAGCGGCAGGGCATCGCACATGGGCTCGTCTACTCCATGGGACGAGACCCGGGTGGGTGTCGGGCGTTGCGAGAAGGCGGGGGAGGATATATTAGTTCCTGCCCATGCCCATGCGTGCTCCGTGTTGCCCTGAACGTCACCGCTGACGTATGCTAGCATTTCTTCATCTTGTTCAAGGGGCAGGGGAGTGCTTTGCACTGTGCGTATGCGATGTAATAGCTGGTCTAGGGCGAATACAAGGTTCTTCGCACATTCGCTGTTGATTTTGCGTGTGCTGCCGATTGCAATTGAGACGCGCATACACATGAGCGCTCCGTCGTAATCGCTGCGGTAACATAGCACCAGTATGCATCGCCATAGGTGTAAACACATCATGTTGCTCGCTACAAGCCTAACTCTTGTCTGCCAAGACTTCTCTGACTTGGTTGGGCCATGTAGCACCCTGGAAATGTACTTTGCAGTGTCTTGAGCAACGGCGACGCATTGTCCTAATGCCTCGGATCGTTCTGCCGGGCGACATGCGGGTGTGAGATTTCGCCGATGCAGATGGAATTGTGCCGAAAGTAAAGTAAAGAGCGGCGGTAACGCTGTCATTTCGAGAATACTGTGGGAGTTCAAATAGTACGCCTCTGGCAACAGTGACATTATTGATCGGAATTGTTCGTCAAATTTGCGCAGTAGTTGCGGTTTGACGATGCTGGATTTGAGAGTCTGGTAGAGTGGTGCATAAAGACGTGCTATTTGTATTACAGCGAGAGAGCCGCTGAATGGTACCGAACTTGATTGAGAGTGAGCATATCCTTGTGTCTGAATATAGCGGTCTTCAATAGGCGAGGGTAGCGGCAAGTCGCAATCATCCTCGTTGATCAACATCGGGCGGTGCGAATCGAGCGAAGTAATCCTACCAAGCTATTAGTTTCCATGTTAATAGTGTTGCCAAAATGAGTTACCTGTCACGCGTGTACAAGGCCCACCAGAGTCTACGCCGAATCTCGTTATCAAGCACTGATCCAGCGCTGTTACAACAGTATACATTCAACTCTTGAGCAGCTCGAACCGCCGAAGCCAACCACATTGAGCCAAGGGATCTTTGGTTGCTCTCGCTCGCATAAACGCTCAACAGAAACGCTGCTTGTGCGTGCTGTATTGTTAGATCTTGCGGCCAAGGAGAAAGAGCCTGGGTAGCAGTTTCAAAGTGTGATTTCCCTCGATGTAAGAAGTAAGTAGCCTCCTGCTGAGTTGTTTCCACCATTAGACTTCCACAAGCTAGAATCGCAAAGAAAAGGCCAATCCATTCTTTTGGCAGTCCCTCAAAGTTTCGTACAGTGTACATTTCGTCAACTTCATGCTGAAATGTCGGCCAGTGTAGAGTTGGATACCATTCGTGAAAAGAGTCAAAGTATGATCGTGAGAGCCGCGCAAATTCCGATCGAGGTGGTAATTCGGGTAGATCTGGGTAAGCTTCTGTAGGGACACTGCTCTGTGGATGGGGTGTAACAAAAATTCCTCTTGAGTATTTTTGAATGTTCTCGCGTACATGTTCAAAATTTCTCAAGACTGGTGCAGGATGTCGTTGTGGCCCTGTCGGTGCCCCAAAATGAATTTCTGGGTGTGAACGTCTTTGTTCTGCAATGTCTGTATCCCCGCTATCCCCACTAATAGTCTTTGTTCGCAGGTGTGTGTTTATTTGAGTCAACTCAGCAATCTGGCTCTGAAGATCTTGAACTTGCCTATAGCATGTCAGTGTAGTTCTGTCTTCTTGGTAGAGAGTTGTACTTGATAGAAGACATGCGCCTATTAGTCTCTTTTGTGAATTGACATTTGTGGTTCCGGCTTGAGCATTCTGAGCAGGCTGAGGTCTCAGTGGCATCACACTAGAAATTGTCAGCGTTCAGACTGGAAACATATTTCAGCAGCTCGGTATTAGCATTACAAACTGTCAGCGAAAACCGCCGTCTCCAAAACTGTCTGCACAGAATGTGATGATGGAAAGAAAGCCCCAGTCTCATCAACACAAATTGAGCGATCTGGGATGCCGAGTGCGGTTCGAGAGTAGGACCACTGCCGCCACAACATGCAGTTTGATCCAATCCTGCCCTTACTTGCATAGAAATGGCAACATACCTTGACTTTCCGCTCTCGACAGGCATCGCAAGACGGGTCCTTCCTACGTTGCCTGTAGGCCCTCTTCTGGGCGTTCAAGTTTGCTGATGATATCTGGGTTGGTGAGACTATCATGCCTGGGCCGTCGTGGCTCTGAATCTCCGGAAGGCTTCCTGAACCGGTACTTGGAGATGTGGAATGACTATACGAATTTGCTGAGTGGTTAGGAGACCGAGAACCCGTCAAGGGCAGGCTTGGAGCGGCGAGAGCCGCAGCACGAGATGGCGGCGCAATAGCGAAAGGATTAGGGGGTGGTATCATGGTCTGTGGGGAACCCCCAACCGACCCTGGAGATGTGCGCATGATATGATGAGGAGGCTCCACCACGTTTGCTATGTTTCGAGAGTCTGGCTCTTGATGTGGGGTGAAGATTAGCGGAGGTGCTGCTGCCACCGAGGATAAGAAGCCCTCTCGGAGCCAACCGAGTGCCACACTGGTGATCTAGCCAAAGACTAGATACTCTCAGATTCGAGGTTGAGGGATCCAATGGAAGGTTCAGCCTTAGTACATGACGTTGACTCAGTCCACTTGTCAAGAGGCGAAGGTAGGTCACTCAACAAAGTATTGACTCAAGCAACACCAGCTGAGCAGGCACCTGTACGTGCGAGCGACCCTAGTACGAAATGTCGAGTGACTCGGGTATCCTGTAGGGAGCGCAGATGTCGGGTGTTCCGTGTCGCTTGAACAAATCTTGACAGCCAACCGTCGGCAAGCTCGCTCGCCCAGAAAGCACAAGCGTAAGCTCAAAACGAATGGACCAGGTTACTTTTTAGAGCGGGCAAAAAGTCGCAAAGGCCCCAGGCATATCATTTGTTGTACTCACGCGGCAACGTTGGGCGGGTTCGGCAGTGGGCAGAGAGGTCCGAAGTGTTAAAATTTGGAGATCATGCCGACGGACTTTGAAACGGCGGGATAACTTACAAGGATGTGAGGGGACTTGTTGGATGGATTAGGGCTTCTTGAGGTGACGCTGCGGCGATGGTCAGCTCGAATCCCGACAGCAGTTGGAGATGCCCACTCGGCACAGGCTGATAAGAGGGTACAAGCACAGGGTCGGGTCGCCACCATACCTTTCACACTGGACGGGTGCTAAGAGCAACACAGGGAATCGGCGAATAACCCTGTTCCGCGGCACGTGTCACTTTGCGATGGTAGCCAGATTTGGATGGAGTGTGTGTGACGGTCAAAGTAGCGGAATGTAATAGATTAGCCAGAGGCACTGAAGGACAACTAGTGACAAAAAAAAAAGCTTATGCATTCAGGGTAGCTCTAAACTTAGAGGTGGTATCAACGTCGCGGGTAGGCAGCGCCACAAATGAGTTTAGATGCGTATTTGCCTCCTATGGTACGCGGCTGGGCCGAAGGGTGGGTGTCAGGTAAGCAGCATACTTGTGTTTCGTGATTACAGCCCAATTTTTCCGAAATGCACATTTAGTGAAGATGCCCTGGCATTGAGGAACGTGCGAAGCGAGCAGTCTAGTCATTCAGCTAAAGGGCTAAAGGAGGTGATAGCCCCCAAGGTCGCGTCGGACATAGACTAGGCAGTGGAGATCTGGGCAGATTGGAAGGCTGGTAGATCGCTGCCGAGTGCTGACAGTGATCCGACTAAGCTGGCTCCGTCTGGGATCTGCTCGATGCCTGAATGTCCGGGAGGTGAGGATGTTCAGATTCCATTACTCAAACGGCTTCATTGCAGACGAATCTGGTGATGAGCAGGGGGCAGGGTTATGCTGCAGGAAGTTCTTTCGCAGCCTCGCTAACGCTGGTGGCCGTGGCGAAAGCACACAGCTGGCTCCTGCAGCACGAGATTTGCTCGGTCGTATTGGTTAGAGCTGGGTGAGACGGCGGCCGTCATAGTGGACCACTACCGAAGGCGCATGGGGCCAAGCCAGAGTTGGTCGTCCTGGGGTTTTCGCACTTCCGCATGTTGAGCAGCAAATTTTCGGAGCGCGACGAGCCACAGCCGCTCAGTTACCGTGAAAGGTTCCGATTTGCCGGGCTTCTGCATCGCAATGCAGCAAGGCTTGGGAGGAGGCGACATGTCAATAGAGAAGGCGATTGAGCAAAGCCGCCAAACGACATGCCTTTCATCTCCGGCGCCGGGCTAATGAGTGTTTTAGCCAACCCGTTTTTCAGTGGCATGGTGTTCGATTAGGTAGCGACGTCGTCAGCCAGTCGGCGCACAGTCGATTGTCGGTAGTCCATCCCCCTAGTCTCCAAGTCACACCTGTGTGGCACCGCTGGAAAACGTGCTTCCCCACGTTGCAGCTTGGACGTGCCCCGTCCCGAAGGACCCACAGGAAGGGGTCGGAGAAGGCCCAGCGCTTCTAGCTCGTAGCCAGTTCTGGCTATAGCTGCCCTTGGCACTAGCACGGCTCGATCAGGCCGCGATTCAAACTGCTTTGGTACGTCGATGCCGAAAGCTGCCGACGTGACCAGAACCCAGGTCGACGTGATACAAAAATCACGTTTTCAAGTGCCGGAAGAAGCAGTCTAGACCTCGACGACAGCGTTCCCTTGTCGGCTCAGCCCCCAAAAAATCAACCGCGCAGATCTCGTGCTTTTTGAGACACCTTCGCCTCAAATCAGGGACGTCTCCTCGTGTCGACAGCCCAACGAGCACATCTGACAAGTTGGGAAGCGCAACGTTGGCCAATAGTTTTTATAGACGTCTTGTGCACACGGAACGGTACCCGAGTGGAGCACGGGAGCAATGCCTTTGCATTGAATCATGCCTTGGTCAGTTCAGCAACGTTTTGTACCCCATCGCTTCTGGCGCATGGGGACGGGGGAGTAAGAGGCGAGCCCGATCAGTAATCGACAATTGTATTGATTTTGACGCTGTGCAACCTTCCACTTCAGTCCCGCTAAGCTTTTCCGGGAGCCAAAGCAAAGTTGTCGAGATCTGCGTGGGTGAAGGCGCATGATTGCGCGGCCGTGGCGGGTCGGCAGCTTCCGCTCGGCGAGACATCCGGTGGAAGGATTTGAATTTCAGCCCTGGACATGCCATGCTGGGATCTGGGGCAATTCCTCATTCTCTCGTACCGGTGCTATCTGCGGATCAGGATTATGTCCGTCCTTGGGTGTTCAGAAGCGACGGCTGGAGCAAGGCTGCGGTCTGCTCTGGCTCCCAATACGAGGCCGTTGAGGACATGCAAGCTTTGAATTCCTCCGCTGATCCAGCCCTGACCGTTTCCAACAGCGAGAGATCGACATGCATTTCGTTGTAAGCCAGTCAAGAATTGCATTGCCGTTGTCGCGCGCTTGGCGCCATGGGCGCTGAGGGTGGCAAAGGTGAAGATTGTAGCACGACCGGCCTGGCCCGGCAATTCCCAGCGCTGAAACATCTCCGCGAGGCCTTGGTTGCCAGGACAGATCAGCAATTACCCCTATCAGCATGCCGTCAACAAGATGCGCATGCGAAGGCGTCGGTGGCAGCACCTACGGGCACCTTCCGGCACAATCAAAGTCGTTCAAACGCCCCGTGCCCTCCCAACCAATTAGCGTGTCGGGACCGGCAGCCGAAATGCTTGCGACGTCGTCTGGTCAATCAACACCACCCCGCTGTCATCGTGGCTGTCGCACCATGTCAAGCTACAACGGAGGACATGTTCCTTGTTCGGCAAGAAGAGACATGTCTCACAAGCAGCGCGCCCATCTTGTGTCATGTACCGGCGTCATGGCTTTTGGAACACCACAACCTTAACCCAACCTCGCCGATATTGCCCAGAGGCCGTAATCACATATATCTGAGATCTCAATTACCCCTGGTCTATCTGAAACTGTCTGCATAATCAAATACCCAGGCCTGAGGTGATGGAGCGACATCAACTTAGCCTTTTTAATACCGATCGTGTTATACCCTATATCGATGCTGATATTACTGAAATGTGACCCACCCACAACTTATGTATCTACTTATATCCGTAGCCGGACTAGGTGTTAGGCGATTTATTCATCAAATCAAAACAAGTGTGCTACAGTTTCTCTAATCGACTACTGCCCCAAATTTTCCCTCCGTCTAGTACCAGCGTATCTCCGTTAACATGTCCGCCCGCACGGCTACTCAGAAACACGACTGCTGCAGCAATATCTTCAGGCCGGCCCGTTCTCCCGTTTGGATTGGACCTATTTAGCTCGTCTGCTCCGCCACTCTTCTCCATGATCACAGCAGCCATCTTACTCATGAAGAACCCTGGAGCGACTCCATTGACAAGAATATGCCGTGGGCCAAGTTCAATGGCGAGGTTGCGCGCAAGATGTAGAACGGCGGCTTTACTAGCTGCGTACGAGTATGCACCCACTGCACCAAGGGAGCCCACTCCTATGCCCGCCACCGAGCCCGTAACAATGACGCGCGACGGATCGGTGACCGAGGACTTCTTTTCAAGCAGAGGGGCAAATCTGTGCATGTCAGTGCGCATCCATACCTCGGAACGAAACTTACTTTTGGATTGTGAAGAACACCGCCTTGACGTTTAGATCCATGACCTTGTCCCATCCATTCTTCTCGTCCACCTTGTCGAACTCGCTTCCCCAGCTCGCGCCTGCATTTGCAAATAATATGTCCACGTGATCCGTATGCTTCTCAACCTCCTTGACAAGTCTTTCAATCTCGGACACTTTGGAGCTGTCGGCCGGTATCGAGTATGCCTTTGCGCCGGGCTCTTTGTTTAGCAGCGCGTTTAGGGCGGCAACGGCCTCTTCGCATGCGCCGGCCTTCCGGCTGGTGATGAAGACCTTGGAGCAACCCGCTTGGAGGAGACTGACAATGTTAGATTGGAGATGCGAAAAAGTCAACGTTCGTACCCTGACGCGGCATGGAGTCCTAAACCTCTTGATCCTCCGCTTACAACTGCCACTTTGCCTTTGAGACTGAAGATGTTGGCAAAGTCCTGGAGTTGGACATCTGATGCGGCGGAGCTCATCTTGCTTTAGGCTGGATACAATGATTTCGATGATGATTAGGAAAGTTGGATTGAGCAACAGACGTGTGGGCCGGTATCTGGTATTGTTGTGTTGTCTTCATCTCGGCAGACGTCTGTGACGCAGTAAGGCGGCCCGTAGAAAGCACCGAGGCACGGATTTACGCTAACTTTGAGGGGCAAGAAGCTCATTCGAGTCTAGTTTTTATATCGCGAACCCATTGCTCAGTCGTTTGCGTCTTTAACGAGTCAGAATCAGCTAACACGATGTCATGTGATTGATACTCATCGAAGTGCCGATAGTATGTCCAGTTGTACTGACACTGCTACCAACGTAGCGAGGCTGTACCTCGAAGATGACCTGCGCCTCATGCCTCGCCCTGTGGAATCGTCATACCATGACACCCTTTGTATCCGCTCCGTTCAGGCTTCTTCCAGTCTCGTAATACATCAGCCCTCACCTCCTCCTTGATCTCCCAAACCTCCACCTTGATCGGCCTACACGTGCTCTTCATATCTGGCTTACCGCTTCCCTCGTCCGCCTGGTGCCATCCCCAGGCACTCAGATCGCCGCCAGGGCATGTACTCAGGGCGCAGATGAGGTCTTGTTCGGCGAAGAAGTCAACGTAGCTATCTTCCGTTGCGGGACTGGCTTCCATGAAGTAGCGGCCTTGGGAGTCAAGGCCAGTGACTTGGAACACGTTGAGGACGTCGTGGACGTCGAACTCGGTCATGCCGAGGGGGAGGATAGCGCGAACGAGATTCGAATGGCAGTGGTAGTCGTACGAATCGCCAGTCAGCATGTGCGAAACTAAGGCGATCAGCATTCCCAATCTACAGGAAGAGAAAAAAAAAAAAAAAAAAAAACAGAAACAGAAACAGGAACAAGATGCCAAATGAAACACATGCAAATCAATCGCCATTGAACGAAAAGAAACACCCCGCCAAACAAACCCCTTCCACATCTCACTCACCATAAGGATCACACCGCGTCCCCAACAAATCATGACACCTCCCACCCACACGCGTAACCCCGCCCCTTGCATCCGCCCGGCCCTCCCTATCCCCCAACCCACACCCATCGGCCACAACCCCACAAAGCGGCCTCATAAACGGCAAGCAACTCCACAAGCGATCCCCAACAACAAGATGGCTCCCCTGCAGCTGGCGCGTGCGGGCAGCCCAGAAGCGCTCGCGCACATCGTGTGCGCTCCAGACGTTCAGGTCGCCGACCTGGGGGCCTGCGGGCGTGGACAGCCGGAAGAGCGAGGCTGCGGGGACGCGGAAGGTGTGGGCGGAGCGCGGGGGGATGAGGGTTGTTGAGGTTGGGGTTAGGGATGAGGCGGGGAGGGAGGCGAGGCGGGTGTAGAGTGGGGTTGGGGGGTGGAGGGGGGAGGAGGCGGTGGAGGGGAAGTATGCTGGGGGAGGGGGGTGGTGGTGGTGGTGGTGGTCGGGCATGGTGTGATTGTGGTGTGGTGTGGAGGTCTTGCGGTATATGGGAGAACTGTTTTGAATGGTGTTTAGCAAGACCGGAGTTGTAGGTTGGGAGCCGTGGATAAGCGGGTGACGTTGGTGGTGGCCGATATCGGCAGTGTGTGTCGAATATCAGATATCAGGACGTACGCAAGGCGAGGATTGGTATCTAATTGAGGGCCAAGGAAGTCAGGCCATTCGTGGCTTTGGAAGCATGGCTGACGTGCTATCACGACTGGCTCAGAATGTAAGCATGCAGCCAATGTTGGGTACCGATGTAGATACTGGGCGCAGAGCAGTACGCATGCGCTTCAGCCATTTTGTAGACGTACACAAAAAAACAACCAAGACCATCTCATGCTATATAAAAGTACAACACACACCCTAAACTCAACCCTCCAAACAATCACCAAAAATAAATTCCTAATCAAACACACTATACCCAACCAACCATGCAATTCATTCATAATACAAAACCCAAAATACATTTTCCCCACCACACTTCTCCTATCAAACTTTACCACGTCATGCTTGCCTCACTTCCCCCATCAAATCTCACCTTCCCATGCCACTTACCCAACCTATCAACTTCTCTACGCCCCTCCACTCTCCCGATTAACCGCCGCCTCCAACGTATCCACCAAACTACTCCGCTCCGCAACACCCTCACTCGGCACACCCAGTCTCTCCACCTTCTTGGGACGAAACGGGATGGGCGTCGAAGGCCGGGAAGACAAAAACTAGCGCAAAAAGTTAGCCATATGGCAAAAACCAACCGCTTATGGGGGGGAAACACAAACCGAACTCGCGGCACTCAAAAGCGCGACCAAACTCGCCTGCACCACATCAACATGGATGCCCACACCCCACACTTTCCCTGCATTGCCCGCGGCCACACACCCAATATAGGTTGCAGCGCGGGCATCTTTGCTCGGGCCAATGGTGTGTTCGTTGTAGTCGACGACATCGAGCTCGATGCCGAGGCCACGCAGGGCATCGACAAGCGACGACAAGGCGCCGTTGCCCGTACCCGAAATGCGGTGCTCGACGTGATCGATTTCAATGACGCCGGTGAAGATACGGCGGAGGTGCTGGGAACTGGCCGTGCGGCCTGTGCTGGGCGCGGGCGACTTGGAGCGGTCGGCGGTGATTTCGTAGTCGATGAGGGCGAAGCGGGGGTTGCGCTTGAGGTGGTAGGCGTCTTCGAATAGGGCGGTGATTTCGCTTGGGCGCAGCTCGCGGCCCAGCATGTCGGTTTCCTTTTGGACGATTTTGGAAAAGGCGATTTGCAGGCCGCGCGGGAGGTCGAGGTCGAGCTGGCGCTGGATGATCCAGGCGACGCCGCCTTTGCCGGACTGCGAGTTGACGCGGATGATGGCTTCGTAGGTGCGGCCGATGTCCTGGGGGTCGAGGGGGAGGTAGGGGATTTGCCAGCGGGAGGAATTGGACGCGTTTTCCGCGGCGCGTCTTTGGAAGCCTTTTTTGATGGCGTCTTGGTGAGAGCCGCTGAAGGCGCAGACAACGAGCTGGCCGCCGTAGGGGGCGCGGGGGTGGACGGGGATTTTGTTGCAGGTTTCGACCATGTCGATTATGGATTTGAGGTCGGAGAAGTCGATGCCTGGGTGGATGCCTTGGGTGTAGAGGTTCAGGCCGAGGGTGACGAGGTCGACGTTGCCGGTGCGCTCGCCGTTGCCAAAGAGCGTGCCTTCGACTCGGTCTGCGCCCGCCATCTGGGCCAGTTCGGCGGCGGCAACCGCACACCCCCGATCGTTGTGCGGATGCAGTGAGACGCACACCTTCTCGCGCTCGGTGATGTGTCTGCAGAAATACTCAATCTGGTCGGCGTAGACGTTGGGCGTGGCCATCTCGACGGTAGCTAGTACCCTTCATCAGCGACCCATTCCAGCCAAACGACGACAACATACCAGGCAGATTGAAAATCAGCTGATTCTCCACGCTCGGCTCCCACGCCTCCTTGACCGCCTCGCAAACCTCGATCACAAACTCGGGCCTGGAGTCGGAAAACGTCTCTGGCGAAAACTCAAACGCCCACTCGGTGCCCTGCTGCTCTGGGTCATCCTTGGTAATGGACCGCGCATACCGCGTGCACTCGACGGCCAACGCCTTGGTCTCGGCATCATCCATGCCAAACACAATCTGCTGGAAGCACGCGCTCGTCGCAAGATATAAATGCAACACGGCCTTCTTCGCGCCCTTGAGCGCATCCACGGTGCGCCTGATCAGCTCCTTGCGACACGGCGACAGCACCTGGATCCACACATCGTCGGGGACAACCCCGGGGGTCTGGATCAGGCGCTGGGTAAAGTCGAAGTCGGTCTGCGAGGCCGACGGAAACGAGACCTCGATCTCCTTGTAGCCCAGACGCACGAGCATGGCGAAGTAGTCCCATTTCTGCGTGCCGTCCATGGGGTCGACGAGCGATTGGTTGCCATCGCGCAGGTCGGTGGAGAGCCAGCGCGGCGGCTTGTCGAGGGTGCGGTTGGGCCATGTGCGGTCGGGGAGGTGGAGGGGGGGGAATTTGCGGTATTTGGTCGAAGGGTCTGCGAGCATGGGCATGGCGGAGAAAGGCTGCGTGGGCTGCCAATGTTGACAGAACAGAGAATTGGGGACGAGGGGACTTGGGCGGCACGAGGGAACTTGGGTGGGAATCGGGGCGGGCAGGGCTCGGCTCAAGTACTCATGCAATCGCGCCCTGTGTGAATCATCGCGGAAAAAAAAAAGTTGCGGTTATGACGCTGCGAGGGGGGGCGAACTAACCGTGGGTTCGCGCATGCGGGGTACATACATCTCCCGTGCGCGCGTCCGGTGTCGGAGGGCGAGAGCAAGCAACGATACGACAAACAGCCCCAGTCGGAGAAAATGCTACACGGCCACCGTCATGGTGCGTGGATACGAAAAAGCCTCCCACGGCTATACCCGCAGCCATGATGCCATGATGCCATGATGCGTGGATACGATGCCAGCAATTACACGCCCCAGCCCAGCCCACAACACGTCTCGCCCACCCTGACCCCGCGCCCAAACCACATGCTGGCAAACTCGTCGACAAACGCCCTGTCCCCCTCGCTCCACACATCCAGCCCCAGCCCCTGCACCTCGCCCCCATTCACAACCAGCACGTCCTCGTCGCCGCCGTCGTCCACCACCTCTGCCAGCGCCCGCACCAGCTGCGCCGTCTGCCGGTGGAAGTAGGCGATGACGGCCGTCTCGATGGGCGCCGTGGGCGTGAAGTGCGCGAGCGAGGGCGGCGGCAGGGTCGAGTGCGAGCCGGACGACGCCCACCAGATGTAGCCGCGGTAGGCGAGGTGGGACCACGTCATGGGCTCTACGACGCTGTCGTCGTAGACGCGGCTGGACTCGTCTGCTGCGCGCCGGGCGTCCATGTCGTCGCGGGCGATGAGCGGCGCCGTGTCGTTGTCGTTGCCGTTGTCGTTGCCGTCGTCGGCGTATGCTTCCTCGGTGCGCGCCGCGCTGCGGCACTTGAAGAGCTCTTTGTGCAGCAGTTTGTAGCGCGCCACGTCGTGCTGGCTGGCCTTGATGAGGCTGCCGTCGCTGGTGCGCACCTTGGGCCAGCGGCGCTGGGTCGGCGTGTCGTGTGTGTGCGGCAGCTCCACAATGACATCGTACAGCTTCGTCTTGGTCGCGATGATCTCGTCCGTCGTACACGCGGCCCACCCCTCCTCCATGCCCGGCGTGTGGCCGCCATGCTTCGACGGCTCGAGAGACGGTATGTCGTGCACGCCGATAGAAAACAGCGTCGGGAGCCGTAGCTGCGATTCGGCGCCGGGCAGGAGGAGCTCTGCGTCGCGCGCAGACAGGCTGGACAGGATAGACAGAATATACACTGCGACGGTTAGCCCTAGTCCCATCCACCCATCCCCATCCCATACATACCAAACTCGCACATAACCCTCACCGGCGCACTCCCCACGAATAATATTCTCTTCCGCAACAACGCCGCCTGCTGCAGCCGAAACACCAGCGGCCCCAGCACGTCCAGGTACGCCATCATCGCCCGCGCAGGATGATACGCCGCAAGCTCTTCCTCCGCCACCGCCGACGCGCTCGATATCGCCCGTGGTCTGCTCTGCGTCTGTGTCCATGCCTGCTCATCCCCACCCTCATCCGCCCTCCCCCTCCTAACCTCCTCCTCCCAAACCGCCTCCAGCCCCCCAATCCCCCCATCGACAAGCACCCGCCTCGCCAACCCCTCCAGCTCCCGCGCAACCTCCCACGCGCGCCCCAGCACGCCCTCCCGCCGCACCAGCGCGCCCACACTCACAAACTCCGCCCCGCGCTGCGCATCCCCCGCTTCCCCACGCACATACGCTGCCACCCCTGCACACCCTTCGTGCGAAAAGTACACCACGTCCGATGGCACGGCGTGCAGCCCTGACGGCAGGCATTTGAACTCGATCGCGGCGAGGGAGATGGGGGGCGTGTGCGTGTGCGTGTGCGTGCGCGACCAGGTGAGGGTGTAGCTGCGGGTTGTTAGTTGTGGGGAGAGAGCGAGGGGGGAGCGGAGCACGTACCCGATTTTGGGGTCGAAGCGGACGAGGAAGAGGGCTTGGAGGGGGGGGTGCGGGTGTGGGTGTGGTGGGTGTGATGTGGACATGGTGTGTGGTGTGAGGACGGAGGTGTGGCGCGCGACGAACGCGCGGGTAATCCAAGGCCGACAACTGAACACAGACCCTGAAAGTGTGTTTCCACCCGCGAACGGCAAAAAATAGTTTGGTGTGTGGATTTTGTGAAATACAATCCTGATGGAATGATGGAATGGCGGGATGATTTATTTACTCTACTGCAACATTCCCTCCAGACTCTCGCCTAGCACGCCTTCCACCTGGCTGATCCATCGCTGCGTCTCGCGCTCCACCAGCTCGTCGTCATCCTCCCTCAACTCACTAATAAACGGCAGCATCTCAGGCAACAGACCAAGCCACTCTTCGCCCAGCCTGGTAGTAAGACTCTGCTCGCACCTGACCGTTGCCAATCGCGTGGCCGCCGAGTCGGACCGCATGTATCCCAGCAGAATGGTGTTGAGCTCGCGGTGATTTTCCAGAGACGACGAGGACGAGGCAGCGAGGTCGGTAATGGTGCGGATGACTTCGCTGCCAATGCCCTCTGTCGAGATGGTCAGGAGATGGACGAGGGGCTTGAGGATGGTGCCGTAGTGGGATGGCGCTTGCCAGAAGGCGTCTTGGTCGTGTTGGAAGGATTTCTGCAGGGCGCCGAGGACTGCGCTTCGTAGCTCTGCGTCTGCGTCTGGCTGTGCGACATGTGTGAGGAGTTTTGCTGCGTGATCGATCATGTAGCTTGAGTAGCTCGTGACAATCGACTTGAACTTGTCGAAGAAGATATCAAGAAACTTGTAAAACGTAATCGAGTGCTCTGGATTTGCTGTAATTGGGCCCTCCTGGTCTACGAGTTGGACGAAGAATGGCCGGAATGTCGCGTCGTTTAGCTTCATAACCATGGCGAGCGCTGACTCGTTGAGTGACTTGTCCAGGTGGTCAATCTCGTCTTCGTCAAACTCTTGTCCCTTCTGTAAATCGATTACTTGTCTCAGCCTGAAAAGCTGGAGGAGAAGACTGAACAGAGTTGAGCTTGCTTTGATCAGTTTTGATTTAGCCTGGGCGTCCACCGTCAATTGGAGTAAATCGAGGTGCTCTGATGCCGCTGAGAAACCCTGTGAAATAGCATGTTCCCATGTCGACTTCATGGCGGCAAACGTCTCCTGTGCTCCAAGGTGTTCTGACACACTCTGGTAGAATGCGCGCCGACTCCAATCTTCCAGGTCGCTCGCAGCAGATCGGTGCGATAGCTTCAAAGTCGACTCTAGATAGTCCCGCGAGAAGATGTACCCCAGTCTCTCCACAACATTCGACAGAAGCGTATAGACGGCGTTGTGTAGTCCTGGCTTCTTTCCCTCGATCGCTTGTGACAGGTACTCGAAAGCCGTCGGTAACACGGCAGGTAGGATTGGGATGGCTTCATCTTCCAGAACGTCTATAACAGACGTGAGGCAAATTAAGGAAAGTATGCGCGTCTTGTCGTCGCCACTAAAAAGTGCTTGCGGTCCGGAAATAGTCTTTGCTGCTGATATAACAGCTGCTGTATCCTTCTTACCAAATCGTTCAATAATTCGGTCAATACAGCTAACTGAGATCATCTTCGTATCTGTCTCTAGGGATTGTTGCAATACACCCTCCACGCTAGGCAAGAATGAAATGAGGGCAGACACAGACTTTGCATCATTTTGTACAGCAGTCCCAGCTCGTAACTCTACCGACTTGATCGCCGCGACTTGCACCTGGGGATCTGGATTGGTGAGTATCAGTTCTGCGGATTTAACGAGATCATTCGTAGGCAAGAGGTCCAAACATTTGGCAAGCACGCGACTGCACCCGTCGTACAATCTCGATGAGGAAGCTACCTGCTTGGATAGTTGAATAGTCGTCTCAATAATGTTGGCAAAAACCTCTCGTGGCTTTGCTGACTGATCTTTACGCCGGAACGCCCGGGTGACGTGACTTTGTAGTCGCTCGTCAGTCGCAAGATCTGCCAGTGATTCGAGGAGGTTCTTGATTGCGGCTTCAATTTGCACAGCGGTTTTGTCGTTAAGGCCAAACAGAACGTCGGAGACCTTGCGCTTTGGTCCAGCAGCATCAACGACAAGATCAAGGTATCCTTTGAAGGTATCGAGTGTATGAATGGGGTCAAACACTAGAAGTAGTTCTGCAGAGAATCTTCGATGGGTTTTACCGTTATGGTATCGATCAGCAATTAGGGCAATAATCGCCGAGAGCGAGTCTTCAGGGCCAAGGGTTCGAGCAAGCTCCGAGAATAACTTGAGGCGACGATGCAACGGTATGTGCTCAAAGGCCGCAGTGAAGCTGAGTAGTAGATCCGACACTCCAGTAATAAAGTTTTTGTGCTTGGAGCGGAGGGATGCGGCTAATTGAGGCACTACGCGTGAAATCGTCTGATTCG
Source organism: Ophiosphaerella korrae (assembly GCA_028456385.1). NCBI lineage: Eukaryota > Fungi > Ascomycota > Dothideomycetes > Pleosporales > Phaeosphaeriaceae > Ophiosphaerella > Ophiosphaerella korrae. The sequence goes on along the minus strand of JALNQF010000314.1, from coordinate 32,283 downwards.
ATCAGCTTTGTTTCATTTCACGAGTGGGGTTGTATACCTTGTCAACAACTTGTGCAGAGTAATCGTCTTGTTGCCGGAGCAACGTCGAACCAATGAAAGTGAAAATAGGCATCAGGCTGTGTAGGATCAGATCGGGAACCCAAGAAGCAAGGTTGGCGATCAATAACAATGCGCTATTCTGAACTTGAGGGCTGGAGGAGTGGCGGATGCAATCAATAAGCAGATCAGCGCGAAGTGCTGACTGGTAGTCAATAGTATCCGCTTGTTCCTGCATAGGTGTCAACGAAGTTTCCAAGAATGTCGAGAACACTCACTTTAAGGGTATCCACAATGGGTGTTAGTGATCCCAAAATCATACTCTGTAGATACACCAACTCGGAACCAGATTGCTGCTTGAGGGGTTGAAGCTCGGCAAAGACACTGAAGAGGCTTTTGAAAAGGACTGGATGCTGTCCAGGATTAGACCCTTCAATAAGTTCAAGAACCAAAGTTAGTTTTCGCAATAATCGTTGGGAATCCTCAGGAGACGAAAGCTCTACCCGGGCCATTTCATTTCGGCTGGTCCGTCTCCTTTTCTTCGCTGGTGGGCCTTCTGGCATCTGTACTGCGGAAGGAACGTTTTCCAAAAATGTAACCAAGGTGGTCGAGTCGAGCTTGATGTTGCGCAGTGTGTCAATGGATTGTTCCTTGCGGATCTTGTCAAGTACTTCGTCGCTGTCATTGAAGGCCAATTCCAACAGCGACTGAGCGAGCAACAATCTAGGTTCGGATTTGATTGTCGGCCAACAAGTACTTATTCGGTCGAACGCACTCTTGGTTAGTGCGGCCCGATCATTGCCTGAACCTCCTGAGGCGATGTCATTGAGTAACTGGACACTCTTCGCTTCTTTGGCCAGTAATATGCTAAGATGTCCACGATCAACAACTTCCATGCTGAGATTTTCGGCATCGCAGGCTGCAGCTGCATCTGTCAATGGTAGAGAGCACCATTCTTGGACTGTTGGTAGAATTGTGTTGCTGCGAATGGAGTCCGAGGTCTTGCCTAGAAAGTTGAACAGGGGAAGGAGGGTAAGCCGAACACGTAGGAGGGGTGTGAGCGTGGCATGGCTGGCTAAAAATGAGAGAAGAGAGATTCTTGTTTGCGCTTTGAGCACACTCTTAGGTTGGATTTTTGCATTCTTGGAACCTTCCAGGATGTCTCTGATTGCCGAAGCTGCAAAGTTCGAGTCCATGACGCTCTCCTCCAGCATAGGAACCAGGATGGAGGATACGAATGTTGAGGTTTCCTCAGCTTTAAGGGCAGCAATCTTGCTAGAAGATTTCCCGTATATGTCTGAGCTACCCCAAACAAGGGACTCTGCATTTGCGCTGGGAAGTCCTGATAAGGTCGCAATGCAGGCGGCTGTGGCACGTCGAACAAGTGGTGATGGGTCGGCTAGCGCGTGTATGAGGTATGGAACCAGGTTTTGTAGATCAATGGCGACCCTAGCTCCTTTGATGGTCTTTGTAGCTGCGTGAATGGCAGCGATACGGGTAGGTAGAGGTCGCGCGCTGCACCAAACCCGCACCAGGAGGCTGAGGAACAAATTTTGCTGTAAAGCATCTACCCGGTGCAGTGGCTCCGAGGCTAGAAACTGGTTGATCTGCTTGGCTGATACAGCCCGCTCAAAAGCATTCGCAACCATATCAAATTCCTTAGCCGCAACCAAAAATGATTTTGTAGTGATTTTGGGAAGCTCCACTGCGAGCGCTCCGGTCGATTCACTCGATTCGTCATCAACATCGGGCATATCTTCATCGTCCATATCGACGTTTGCAGCCTGTAGAGAATCCAGGGACGGTTCAAGAGTGAGACCCAAGGACTCCAGTTCTACTCCCATGAGTTTGGCAGCGCCGCGCATAGCATCAAGGAAGTAGGTCGTTTCAGCAAGCTTCGCAGCCACTTCAAGCAACTCTCCATGCTCAACAGACCCAGGCGTGCTGTCAGCCAAGAGTCCAACAAGGGTCGATAGTACTGTCCGCGTGTGTGATTCGGGAAGCAGTCCCGACACCATGAAATCATTAAAGATTTCGCGCTGTTCTTCTGAGCGCCCTATGCTACTCAGCGCGCCCAAGACGCAACCCAACGCGAGACGCTGAGAACGGCATTGTTTAGAAACCAGAGATAGCTTTTGTGTGATTTGTGGTATTGCAAGCAATTTCTTGAAAACTCGACTCGGGATTTGTACAGACGACCTCTGCTCCGCGATTACGGCTAGGCATTGAAGAGACGCATTGAGTGATTCAGGATCGTAGGCTAGAACAACAGCCTCCAGAAGCCCATCTAGAACCTTTTCGCCCAGTTCGCCTTTGCCAACCAAAACAGTGGTTATCGCGAAGCAAGCGGCGACAGTCTCTGCGCCGTATTGTGCGCGCATGCATTTGTTCAAAACAGGAAGGACTCTTAGTACCACCTCTTCGGTTTTCTGACTTTGAATGCCTCTTCTTCCGGAGCTCGCATTTTCCAGCATGCCAAAGACGGCCTCAGCGGTGATGCTCGACCAGAACGAAATCGTATGCGACGATTGGTGTCCGGCCTGCACCACTTTAATCGTGTTGCTCTGGAGCGCATCGAAAAAGGCAGGAGTATTGATTGCGGTGTATACTATCGTTCGCCGTGGCGGGTTGGTGGGTGACTGAATGTATGGGTGGAGAAATCGTAGAGAGAGGGGTGGCTGACTCGGAAGAATGGAAAGGAGGGCGAGGAATTGCGGTGTTCCATGGTAGGGTAGGTAGGCCAAAGTCAGGGGCTCAGTGTTGTATTCGTGCACTCTGAACGTTGTGAGCAGGGCTTCCAATCGGCCATTCCATCTCACAAATTACATACCGAAAGCGCCTGACCAGCCATTCCAATGCCTTTTGCGCTGGTTTGAGCAGTAGTCGTGAAGAGACCAGCGTGATAAAAGCTTCAAGAGCTGTATCTAGCTTCTTGTTCTCCTCCTTTGTCATCTGTGTCCTGTCTTCAACTTTGCTCTGCTCGCTGAACAGGTTCTTGGAGAAGTGCAGGAAGCGAGAATCCAGGGCGCACAAGTCCCGGTAGCCCTCATAACAAAGTAAATAGAGATTTTCAAGAGATTGTGATGCTGCGACCCGGGATTCGAAGAGGAGCGACTTTCCATGCGCCGACTTTTGTGCCTTGAGATCGAGCTGGTGGGTGCTCGATGCGGCGATGACCGCCAGCTGTTTCTGGAGAGCAGTCGCCATGGCGCAGGATATTTGGGTGTCCACCGGTTGTATGAGTTATTTAGTCTATTGGTGAGCCATTAGACGCGGTGGAAAGGCGTGGACTTTTGTCGTGCGGAAATGCGAACGATGGTCGCGAAGCTTGGAAGCATCTTCAGAATTTCTCAGATGCCAAGATTTTGAGCGGGGAGCAGGGATCATGCCTGCACGCCGGCGCGTTCAGTGTTGCCACGTGAAATAACTTTCACCCTCTTCAACACAACACAACATTGCTGCAAATGTCAATTCTCAGCTATGATGTGATGGTGTTGGGCTTGGCAGAAGTTGAGCTCAGCCAATAGGTCATTACGATGTCTGGATTCCTCATCTTCTGACGCCATCTACTTCAGACCACTAACTGTGCACAAAGACTAGGAATATGCTGCTGGTTGCAAAGGAGATATACTCTTCAACATGGCATCGAATGTCCCCAAGTTTGCTAGCTTTCGACCAAAGCCTAAAGCGGACCCTGAGCCGTCGAGAAAACCTCAAAAACCTCAAAAACCTCAAAAAGTCGAGACTGAGGCAAGAACGTCAAATAAGAGTGCGACCAAAAAAGAAACAGTAGTCTCCGCTGCAGAGGTACCAAAGCTTGACCGAGATACTTCTACATCAAAGCTGTATTTCAGCGATCGCAGAGGCGATCCTGACATCCTTCGCTATGGCCGACTGCATCGCTACGACATCCCAGTGTACCGTCGCTTCGGTAACGGTTGCGTGCTAGGCTTGCCTCCAAATCAGAAGATTGATCGCGAGCTCTCTTCAGAGAGTAAAATATACATCACTCCTGTAGTTCAGCGACGGCAAGAAAGGTTATTGATAAGCAAGCATGCAGCACAAGAAGGTCGCACGTTGCGAGTCATCAAGCAAAACGACAGGCTATCGGAAGAAGATGAGGACTTCATAGCAGTCTCGAACTCTCACACACGGCAAATTACTGACCATGATGATGCCGAAGACATTGCTGAACTGGACTACCGGGGTTTTAGGGAATCAGACAACTCAAATGAACCGGCTGACCTGGAATTGCAATACGATGCGAGAACGGAACATGTTCATGTTAGATCAGATGTAACCAAAAAGAACTCCGAACTCGTGCGAAGGGCTCGTGAGAACCCCGAGGATCTTCAAGCGTGGACAGACTTCATCGACCACCAAGAGGCTATGATATTGCTTGATCAATCTTCAGCTCAACTTTCTGATCCTGCTCGACGGCAACTCGCCGACGTGCGCATTGCAATATACGAAGAAGCCTTGAAGAAGGTCAAAAACGATTCTAAGATCTGCATTGAGCTCTACCTAGGGATGTTCCAAGAAGCGCAGAGATCGTGGAACGAAACAAAGCTTACAAGCAAGTGGAAAGAAGTGCTACAAAGATATCCCAAGAGCACTAAGCTATGGTTCAAATACCTGGATTACATGCAAAGCAATTTCGCCCAATTAAAGTACGAAGCCTGCCGCACGACATTTCTCCATTGTATCAAAACCACCCAAGTCGATGCTTCAATGGAGATCATCCTGCATGTTTTCATCCGTCTGACATCGATGATTCATGATGCAGGGTACCAGGAACTGGCTTTGGCAGCCTGGCAGGCTGTTCTAGAATACCACCTTCTATCACCTCAAGCTGAGGAAGACCATTTGAGCTTTGAAGACTTTTGGGAGAGCGAGGTGCCGCGGATAGGAGAACTCGGGGCGAAGGGATGGAGAGAGGCTGCCTTGGGTGACCCTCATCCGACGAGCCTAGAGCTGCTGCGGCCATGCAGTCCATCGAATAGCCCGCTCGATGACTTCAAGAAGCGTGAGATAGATTCTATTATGAAGTTTCGTTATCCCGGACGTACTTCTGATGATATTGGCGAGGATGATGCTTTTCGCACGATATTTTACACGGATATCGAGGATTACTTGAGGCTCATTCCGGCTGAAACTCCCAAGGTACTTCTTTTGGAGGCATTCTTTTGTTTTTGCGGATTACCACAAGTGCCACGAAGTGCAAATTATAGACCAACATGGTGGAAAGACCCATTCTTGTCGCGAAGTTGTCTACCTTCAAAGACATCCAAAAATACTCGAGGCCAGTCTGGTCATTTCAGTCAAGCGCTGCAGAATTACGCAGCGTGTCCTGCGCAGGGAACACAGATGACAAGCGATCTACTATTTAGTCAAAACTTCTCACTTGATAGTGTGAGACTCAGCACAGCGTTTATTCAGCGGCTTCTCAAGCTCCTTATCTTAGACCCCTCATACGAGGAGATTCTCGGCGAATACTTGCTTGCTTTCGAACTCCAACATTTCCCAGCAGATGTTTTCAAGACTGCGAAACACCTCTTGAAAGCGCAACCTTCCAGCCAGCGCCTGTACCATGCTTACGGGTTGGTAGAGTCTCGTCGCGGAAACTCTGCAAAAGCGGCGCAGGTTTTTAGTATGGCTCTTTCGATGCAGAAAGGGCATAGCGCATCGTACAGCTTCTCCAGTATGGAGCTGATCAACAGTTGGGTATGGGAAGCGCTTCGTGCTGAGGAGCTCATAGAGGCGTTATGGCGGTTGGTATCAGTGTCTGGCGATGTGCCAACAAAAGCCCGTGAAGAGGTACGTAAACTCTCCAGAAGGATGGCTTCCATTTTCTTGTATCTGCACATCTGCAATAGTGGACTTTTACAAGAGTTTAAGCTACCTATTACTTACTGATACGCTTCGTTTAGACAGAACCAACCCACGATACTCTCCTTCGTGCTCGAACAATATTGAGTGATATCTGCGAAAAAGCTCTCATTCGCGGAGATCATCCATCCGCCATCATAGGCAACTCCCTGCTTGCCCTAATTGCGTACCTGACTGAGGGTTGCAAAGCGGAAGTTGCGCTTGTCATGCACAAGCACCTCTCAGATTGGTTTAGTTCGCATAAACTGTCGAACTCACCTCACGCGGAGTTGCACGCGCAGTCAATCGCCCATTTCCTCACCTATCATGCCACCCATGCTCCAATTGTCAAGCCTGCGCTGTTGCGCACCTCTCTCGAACCCCTCATTGCTTCTTTCCCTAACAACACCATCCTGCTCTCGCTCTACGCTGCGAATGAAGCACGTTTCTCAATTAACGACCGTGTCCGCGACATCATGTATCAAACGGCATCAAAAGGCTCAGACGCAACAGACATAGTTGGCTGGAGTTTTGCGATCCACTACGAGACCATGAGAAGCAATATCGCCGGGTCAACTTCACATTCAATTCGCGCATTGTATAAACGCGCTACAAGTATTGATTCCTCAGGTGCGCACTGTCCAGCGTTATGGAATTCTTATCTTCAATTTGAAATCGCACAATTAGAGCTTGAAAGAAGCAAGGCAGCAGGTAAGAGGCTGCGCAAAGATGGGAAGACAAGGACCTGGGAAGGCAGATTGGAGGAAGCGCACACTCGGGTCAAGGAAACTTTCTACCGGGGCTTGCGTAGCTTGCCATGGTGCAAAGATTTCATTATGCTAGCATTTACCGAAGCGAACAGCGTATTTGTTGAAGGGGAATTGTGGAAGGTGTACGGAGTCATGCAAGAGAAGGAGTTGAGAGTGTATGTGGAACTCGAATGATGTAATAATCAAGGAAATGCAAGCAACTGTTGAAACAACCCGATTCGCCCGGTAGCTGATACAACCAATAACAAGACCACTGATACAAATCGCTTAGCATGTAGTTGTACTTTTTTTATGTTTAACCTTTGGATTGGGTGCGTGGCAAAGAAAAAGTAACTTCCGACTTGTCCTGCGCATTGATTGCTCTTTCCCGGCAATCCTCGGAGCTTGTGGAGTATTCTAGCCCCCGGATAGGCTTCATGCCGACCAACCAACCTCACATAAGTTTAGCCCCGCAGTTCCGATAATAAGGTCATTCATACCGCATCTCCGGTACATCTAACACGAAAATTGCGTCTGCTATTTTGCTCCAACAGCCCTCTCAATTCGACGAGTGGCAATGCCAGACAAGCAGGAGAATGATCGCGTTTCTCTTGCATGTCTGCAATGCCGGGCCAGACATGTGAAATGCGACACCACACAACCTCCTTGCAGTCGATGTAAAAGAGATGGAAAAAACTGCACTTACCAGATATCACGACGAGGCGGCCTCGACAAAGCAGCATTGGCGAAGCGCCGTCTGAAGTTGCAACAAGAAACCGAAGCCGCACAAAAACATCAAGTGGACCAACATAGGGTCGTCAACTCTGGATCTCAACAGCCTATAGACATATTGAAGTCGGGCTATCGATCGCAAGTTGTTCTCCAGGTCAGCAGCGATCGACTTTTCGAGCTTTACTATGCAAACTTTTGGCGTCCGGCTCCCATGGTATTGCCACACCGCTTCCTTCAAGACAGGTTTTGTAACAACCCTGAGCACGGCATGGGGCCCCTTTTGGCTGTATTGCAATGGATTGGTTCAATATATGCACCATGGATTCCGTCTGAACCTTATTATGAGAATGCGTTGCGCACGCTTCAACATCCAGTCAGCACGCCATTCAACGTTCAAGCTTTGATGCTGCTGGCGAATGCCCAACATCACAGCGACATGCGAGAAGAGTCATATAAAACACTTAGCATAGCGGTGAACATGGCGCTGCAACTATGCATGAATAATCGGAGCTTTGCACAGGCTTATGGAGAAGACAATCCTGTACTTGAAGAGTCCTGGAGAAGAACGTATTACTTCTTGTACATCTTCGAGCAGAATTTCACGATAGTAGCAAGGGGATTAGCATTCGATTTGGCCAATGCTCCCAATACGGTGGAGTTGCCTTGTGAGGATGAGATGTACATCAGTGGGGTGAGTTTGCTGCAACTGTCAGCGTAGGATACTAAATCTACTAGCAAATTCCTCCACCCTCAACTTTGCAGGATTACCACATCAAAGATTTTGAGGGTACTCAGAAACAATTTTCATCTATTGCGTACTTACACGATTTAAACGCCTTTCTTACATCCCGTCAGTGCCTCGATGAAAATGCCTACCGCGACGATGGGCTAACTGTATTCCAGTTATGAACATGGTTTTAGAAGGTGGAGGCCTCGATGAAGACCTGATCACTATCGTAGATGCGAAGATAGCATCGTGGCAAGCATCATTACCTGCGTGCAAGCAAGATCCTCTACAACTTGATGGCACGGTTGACGAGGTTATCTGGCAAGCCCACTCATCAGCAGCGATGTAAGTCTCCCAAACTTAGGTAGCAGAGCATTCTAACTTGTTAGTTTAATGACAATCCATCGTCCATTTTCGGCTTTGACGTTTAGTATAGACGAATTCACCACGAAATCTTTCATGGTGCTGATGCCCATGGCCGTCATTTCTCCAAAACGGGCATCACATACGGCGCGTGCTCTCAAAGCATTAGAACTATATACCAAATTGCTCTCCATCCCGACCACCGTCGAACAACACAGCGTCTTCTCGATGAATATTGTAGCACAGATAGCAACAACCCAACTTTCGGCCTGCCGGAACTTGCTCACAGATCATGCCTTAGCGATCGGCCGGGACCGGCTCAGGCTGAACATCGGATACTTGAATACTATGGGCTCATATTGGCCTTTGGGCAAGAAAATGGCAAACGAAATCAAGGCAATGGCCCGAACTGCCTTTGCCCCAACACACGAAACGGTAGACGCAGCCGAAGAACTTGACATACCGCGTGATGAGTTTATCTGGTCGATTGATCCCTCGGCACAAATCGACATTTATTCAGGGGCGGTCTTGCCCATCGATTGGAGTGCTGTCAGCTTGGGCTATAACTCGACGGCCTCGTCCAACTATAATGCTTCAACACCGTCGACGCTCACATCTACAACGCCTTCTAATAACCCTTAACCGGTTTCTTCCGCAATCTGACAGGATCACACGGAGCTTTTTACACCGCAAGCTTGGCGAGACGGCGACTGCGAATGAACAGTAGTACCGTAACGTTCTATGATTGTACCAGGATGAATGGAATATCGGTGCCACTAATTTAGTGCGCTATTAGCGTGAGTATTTCAGCGGGCTTCCTGTCCGCTTTTTGCTAGACTATTTCACATGACACTTGAAACGAAAAGGGGAACACATGGAAAATTGGCACTCTGGTGAATGGTTATAGCTGTGAAGAAATTCGCTCCATCATGAGCGATCGGCTCTATGTCAATCTTCAATTTTCTTCCTTTGGGACGAGGGGTTGGATTTCAATTGGCTTCTTAAGCACCCAGCTGGAGCATGGATGGCTAGATCGTTTAGATTTGTGGGGCAAGATGCGATTTCCAAGTGCTGGAAACCTTAGAAGATACTGGTACATCAGCGGACAACGCGAACCAACAGGCCAAGCTCGTCGAGGATGATCTAGAAAATGAGTTTTAAGCTTACAGGTACTTTTCTAGCGACGGAGATTCTAACAATATTAGGTAGCCGTTAATGTAGTCATATGCAAGCATCAACCACTCCCAAGCCTGACTTCGCTTAGAGATAGGATACATCATACCGCGATGTACCTTCCTTATATTCGCTCGAGGCCATTGGATATAACGTCATGCAATTTATCCGACCCTAGCCAATCTCGTGGCTAGCCCATCGTCACTTTTGATATTAGCTATCGAACTGCCGACTACTGCATAAGACCGAGATAAAAGCCCAAGCCTGTAGCAAATAATACTAATATAGGTGGGTACTGAATGGCCGGGATACAGCCGGTGGGGCCTTCAAGCTAAGAAACAACTGGCGACATACGAGATTAGGTTAGATTAATATGGTCAGTTCGGCGGGGAGGTGATTTACTTGAATCCAGGATACAGAAGTTGAGCAAACCAGGATATAAGAGTAGAATGGAGCGCTAATGTAGGGGAGAAGTCTACTACCATCTTCGCAGTATCACGACTTGCCATCTTCAAAATGCGCTTCGCGACAGTTTTGTGCGCGCTCCTTGTACCACTTGCTCTCGCAGCACCATTAGAAATGCCCAGCGACACCCTCGCCCTGGTTGAACGTCAAAACCGCCCGGTAAAACCGACGCCATGCGTCCGCCGCGCAAATGTCACGGAAGACGAGACCAAGGCGCGCGCCGATGCTTTTGCGCAGGCTTTTATTTACAAAAAAGACATTAGTGAGGCGTTCAAGTACATTGCGCAGAACTACATCAATCACAACCCGGCTGCCCAGAACGGCTCTGATTCTGCGTGGAATATCCTCTCGCCGATTTGGGGCTCGCAGAATATTACGCCGTTGAGGACGGCGTTCAAGTCTCCACAGAGTTGGGTGAATTACCGCAGCGGATTTGGGGAGATTGTTGATCGGTTTCGGTGGGAGGGTGGGTGTATTGCTGAACATGTACGTTTTGGTGATTTTACTGGAATAAACCGATAATCAAACAATGATGCTAATCGAAGAATAGTGGGATCAAGGCGAAAGGTTCCCGAGTACAAAATGATGGGATCTTGTTAGTTCGAAGGATAGAGACTTGAGGGCAAGTTTGACAATGATACGAGACCGAGGGCAATAGCGAAGCGAAGATTAGCTGAAGCCTCATTGAAAGTGCCCATTGGTAAAACCATATGAAATACAGAGCTGTGTAAAACAAAGTGAAGTCCCCGCAAAGCCCTAATTCATGTTGTAGAGTCCATTCCATATTTCAGACTAACCACGCGTGTGCTTGTACTACTTCTTCTCCCCATGATATCAACCCATGTACGTAGTAAGCATAGTTTCAACTACACGTATTATTTGACGCAAGATCTTCCTTCCCAAGGCTTCTCACCAAACCTTGAAAGTTGTGCCAGTGACGGACCAGAGCCAGTGACGTCAGATCTTAATGCTTCCCTTGCCCTTATCTTCAACATCTGCATCACCTAAAAGACCAACCTGATCTTCTGAAGTCCTTTCGCCAGCATAGGGGACAGCGTCTTCATCTAAATAATCTTCGCCACGCAACAGACTGTACCTTTCACCTCCTTTGCCGGTAGTCTGCTGCGCCTCGGGTGTAGCCCTCGTGAAGCCCGTAGGTTCCGTGAATCTGCTGCGGCAGTTGGGGCATTCGTGCTCCTTCTTGGTGAATATCCAAGCAAGGACAGACCTGGCGTTGCACAAGAAGATGTATGCATGTACAACCCTATTACCGTTAGTTTAGTTGTCCAGAACCTTTGGCAGAGAGATAAATAGTAGTTGTCACTTACATGTTGAACATCATGGGTGCTGTAGCGTATCCCGCTAACAACCCAAGGCCCGGATCTCTCAAATCCCGCACCTCAACGGCCCAAATTGGGATCAAAATTGCTAGAAATGAAACTGCGGCAAGTAGATCAAGAAGAGCGAATCGAAAATCAGGCATCCTTCCATGCCGTCGGTGGTACATCAACCCAAATATCGAAGCAGTGGCGGTCATTGCGAGAGGGATAAAACAAAAGCCGAATGTTGTAGTATGACGTGGGTGCCAACGATAACGGGCATGTTTAAGAGACTCGACAGTAATCGCAATCACGAGCGGCGTAGCAAGGGCAGCTGTGAATAAAGTGATGACACGAAGGGTACGTTCGTCGGACATGATTGAGCTGATTGAGTGAGTAGATATTTTGTGGGGTTGATATTAATATCAACAATAGCATTGAGTTCGAGGCTGTTCAGACTAATAAGTTTGGCCTTGAGGCCCGCAGGATTTCCCAGGCAACAGCAAAACAACTGCCAAGTGGAGGCGCTGCGAAGCCGCGTATGCCCACAGGACGCCTTGAAGCAGCCAGACGCCAATCAACTTTCCACTGAGTTGTGTTTTGATGCCGATACTCTGCAACATTTTGCTTTCAATAGGCTCGATACTGCAGTAAGGCGTACTCTACGCTGCTCTTGTTCGATGTGCATTGCTATGGAGACATCACCTGTTAGTAGGACTGAGTACTTGCTGATACTCTAGTGCGCAACTATTCGCCCTATAGACATTCGTCAATGCTGCAAGACAAATGTTTCCAAGGAAACAATACCTATTTGATTACCCGTATGCACACTTGTTGCGTCGATCTCGCTGCTTTGTTTAATACTTGAAGGATTTGCCTTTCCTACAGATTCTATTCGTGTACCAGATTGCAACGATAGATGGCATCGGACTGTTCTGTCTATCGTGTACATGCGCAATCAAGTCAACTGCGTTTTTTACCCAATCATATCCAGTTTACGGCCGCACTGTACTCGGGTCCCGCTAACCGTGGAGCCATTGGGGCAGGTCAGCTTGGTGAACGCGTATGGCTATAAGAAGATATAGGATAAGCTTGTTATTCATGCGACATGTAATGATTAGTGCAGCCGAAGTAGTAGCATTTCATTACTACTGTATATATATATTGGTAAAGAGGAGTACTATGGGGGTTTTTATTCATGATGGCGCCGTGGGGGGTTGCAAGAATGTCCGCTTGCATAGTCGGTAGGCGAGCACAAGTTATTGATAGCTAGCTGGGAGAGTCTAAACCGACCGATAAAAAAGAACAAGGTTCCCCAAGGTCTCGTTGCTTTACTTACAAGTATCGTCAAGGTGGGTCGTGAGAAGAGTAGTGGAGATGCCTGCTGAGGACGCGCAATGCGCATGGAGAGGCTCGCTTATCGATAGCCTAATTCGTCCACACCTCAAGCACAGCACCCACCTTTGACCATGCTGCGGTCGAGTTATACTTGTTTTCATCCATGGGCTCCCATTCCTCACACTACTGTTTGAAGCTGGAGGTCTGGATTCCTCCTTTTGTATAATTCAGCCGTTTCGTGCATGTTTCCTACCTACAATCCCCCCAAAGACGGCATGCACGGCAAAGCCAAGGCTGACGCAACAACACATGAAACTAGCCTCTAACGCTGAAATCCTCAGGCAGTACCGAGTACCGGTTTCCGTGCCACGATCACGGTGAAACACTGATAGGCGGCGCAGCAGCCGTTGATCTTAGATCGATTTTTGAGGCGTGCTGCTGTCTTCTTCAGTCACATATCTACACTCCCGCATCAAGGATGAGATGAAGTCAGCATACGTTTTAACGCAAACAGGCCTAGGGAGACATCCAGGGAAGATGAAGCTTGCCCTGTTATAAAAGTTGGTGATGGCTCTAAATTTCGTGCGGTTGCGCAATCCTGCGAGAGCTAGGGCATCACTAGGTCTGCACGCCCCAAACGACACCCAAGGCATGCAGGAACGCCTTAGCACAACGCCCACCCCGCTCCCACTTGTATTTTGGGTTCACCTTAACCAAATCAGTGTGTCCCTGGTTATGCAGTGCCTGACAGGGAAACCCTCGCGCGCCGCTACTCCCGGTTGCCACGCACTCCCATTTGCAGCTGATGGCTGTAGTGTTTGTGATTTGATTTTAACCTGCACAATATGGTTTCACGAGATATGCGAGCAGATATTAAAGGGTTACAGACGCCAAGAAACCATAGATTGGAGTGTGGAAAGATTAAGCGGGGCGATATAGAGTGGACAAAGCACCTCTTATCTTCTGGTGTCTTATTGACGAAGTCAGAATACCTTCTTCTCGCAAAATAACCACAACAACATCTAGTCGTGGAGAGGGTCTATGATGCGATATGGCCAGCGGACCCGATCCTTCCGACCCCAAATACGCACCAGGTGCTGAGCAGACGAGACTGGATGTCATGATGAGTGTCTCTGTGGTCATGACGCTTTTCGGAAGTAAGTTGCTGTTGCCGAGCCTACAGAAATTTAAGACGGTTCTAACATATCAAGTGACCTGCATCGCGCTTCGAGTCTACACACGCGGTTTCATTGTTAGGAGGATGGGAATAGAAGATTGGACAATGGTTGCTGCTGCTGTATGTCGTTCAATTCTCCATCGGCAACATCGCTTAACAAATAGCAGTTCCTTACTATGGTCTTACTTCTGACATTGATTGCTGGAGCCGCAGAGTTTAAACTTGGATACAGTGGCATGAACTTGACTCCATCGCAAATGGTCAGCACACTGAAGGTAGGTTTATCATTCTTTTATTATTCATAGAGGCTTATAATCATCGTAGTTGATTCTTGCGGTGGTTGTTGTCTACAAAACGATCGTAACACTGATCAAAATCTCGATTCTCATGATTTATCTTAAACTTGGTAAGCATATCACTAGCTTAGCGAAATCGTCGCTGACATATCATAGCTACCAACAAAACATTTGAGCGTCTGTGTAAAGCGACTGTGTGCCTTTTGATGGCCTATCAATTTATTGTTATTATTGTGGTTCCCGCTCAATGTACACCATTACACAAACTATGGGACTTCACTGGTCAAGTACAGGGGCATTGCATCAATGCGAATGCATTCTATCATAGTATGTCTAAACTGTCTGCAATTTTTTTGAAAGAAGTTCATGATCGATAGTCACATCCACGTTCCATATCCTCATTGATCTTTGGATTTTGGTCCTCCCCGTCAAACTCATTCTACGCATACCTCGACCACCTCGCGAAAAACTTGCCTTGTTCATCATGTTTGGACTTGGGGTGGTTAGTACTATTGCCTCTATCATTCGCCTACAGTCTCTCCGCATCTTTACTTTGTCTAACGACCCGTTCTACGATGCTTTGCCAATCAACACCTGGTCTATGGTCGAAGTCAACATTGGCATCGTGTGCGCCTCAATACCGTCACTCAAGCCACTTGTGTCCAGAGCGCAACAACAGCAACGCAAAAATGGATTTGTCAAGTACGGAGCCAAGAACGATAGCGATGATTGGCTCAGCGATGACAGAGCTCCAATACTGAAAACCGGCAAGGACTTGATGATTAGTTTACACCCTGCTACTTCGAAAGGAAACATGGATACCTTCGATGAAGGCTATGAGCTAGACGATAGGCCGCCACCTCCCCCACCGAAGGACAACAAACATGGAGCAAAACAGCGCGCAGCCCAATACCGGAAAGCTATTCGATATCCAGAAATGGTTCTCAGGAAACCTTGAGCATCCGGATGCATCTTGTTTTCTTCAATTATGGCCTAGCCCCAGGTTAAACGATACCACGACCAAACAATACTGTATGGCGATATATGGCTACTGTCAGCCTTTGCTATTAGGCGCCAGTGTCGCTACCACTGGGCGACATTCTTACCAGCATATTAGGGGCGCTCTATTCTGTGCAAACCTGTGCCGCAGCTGCCTTTCGGTACTAAGCTAACTTACAGTTTTTGCTTCCTTAACTGGTGGGATACGATCGAGATGCTCGCATTCATTGCCATTGCTTTATATTTTGCAAGCTTATTATGCGTATTATCATCTTGCCACGAAATACCAACGTTACGCCAAACTAGTTGCATTGGTTGGCACAGTGTATGTGAGAAAATAAATGCACTTGCGATTGAGGTGGTCACTTCTTTCAGTCGCAGGGGACGCGTCAGCCAAAAAGTTTGTGGGGTGCTCCTTGTTATCACGATACAACGAGTGAGAAAGGCCCAATAACATTGACACAAAGCTTATGCTAAGATTGCGAGGTTTTTGTATAAGACTCAAGTAGCTACTTGTAGATTCTAGGCTCCAAGTGTGAGTCAGGCCCTGAAGTGGTTCTCAAATACTTGTTTTTCGTGAACTTTTGATTGCGTAGACGCATGTGTGACGTGACACACTCCGAATTAGGTCTTATATTGGACATATAAAGTCCATATAGCATTTTCAGGCATCTACCTGATCCGTTTTCCAATGATCTCTTCGCATGAAGCTTGACAGATAAACTTTGTGTCAAAAAGTGGCCGATGATAAAGCTAATGACAGCGGGCTGATTCGTAATGTTTCTAATCCCCAAACTACACGCACCACTAACCCGTGCGGTGGGTAGGACATAGGCTAATTAAAAAGATGGCACCAAATGTGATGGGATTTGACCTTGCTATTGAGTGTTATATTTTATATGTACGCCGGCGGATGCGTATTTACAGGTATTTAGGGACACCAGACACGAATGTGAACCATTCTCGTCTACTCATTGATTCTATGCAACCACACTTCTTGCTCTGCCCGTGCGGAATAAGTGCTAGCCCCAAGTATAGCCTGCATCTGCTCGACACCTGCGAACATAATCTGCCTTGCGATGAACCACCTAATCCCCTCAGTACATGGCGGAGACGTCAAGGACCCTTGGTAAGTCCAGAACTCGCTGAAGTGTTGTACTGCATCCAGAGTTGATGTGACATTTAGGGTTGTCGGCTCGACGAGATCCATATCATTGAAACCAATCATCTCTGGAAGCTGAGAGAAAAATGGACTATCAAAATTACCGGGGTCGAGACGAATAGCTAGAACGGCAACTTCGTGGCCCTTGCCGTCGACATGCACGAGATGGAGTTCGGCCTTGCTACGGTCGCCTCCTACTGAGTGGTCGGCAGGAGAGTGGACATGCCAACCTTTGAGGTATGCAGTCACGTTGTCGTATGTGAAGCTCGGGTGCTTAGTCCAGTCGCCATTGTGTGCAACGGTGAAAGCAGGACCATAACCCCAATTGTAAAAGTTTCCCGCTACCGTACCATCGTACTTGAACTTGGGAACGTGATTGAGTGCAAGGCCATTGCCGAGTGATAGGGCGATAGGAGATTGCTGCGTCCCGGTCTGGCATAGGCGATAGGCAGGATTGACTCTTCCCCAGTTAAATGATGCTTCATATGCCCAGTCATTCTTCGAGCTGTTGCTACCGACTGCGCCGGGGATGGATTGACGACCCTTTAGTCTTGGGTGATAAGAGTTGTCATGTTGAGGGCAGCCGAAAGCGACTGGGACTAACGCAGTGATGCCAAGTAGTAGTCCGAAAAGCATTTTAGGTGACTTTGAGGAATAAAAAAATACACAGGCGTAAATTGGAGGTGGCAACGCTATGTAGGGAGGGAAAGAGGGCTTTATGGATCTTGCCAAATTACCTGCGCTTCAGCAACGGCGCCTGCCCAGTCCAGTTCACCTACTTGATGACCATGACAGCTAGTGCAGCATATCCGCCAAGAATCTTGTCCCTCTTACAAAATCCAAGTAGCTGCCCTGCACACGTAGCTTTGTGGCTTGGGGCACGGCAGAACCTGTTCTTAGTTACAATGGCAAGTGCCGAGCACAGCCCAAAAAGGGCGTTGGAAATGGCTGCGGTCAGCTCCAAGCGAAAAACACTGCCTTGCCAAGCCGACCCCGAGGAACGAAGATCGTCACTGAAATCATCACATTCGCGGTATTGATCTTGGCATAAACGTGTGCGAGATCTTATTGGCTTGGTAAGTTTCACACAACTAAATACTAGAACCTTGCAATCTGGCTCAAACCGCCCTTACGATTTCTAGCCGGCTTCGCTTTGATAATCACCATTGGTTGATCGTGGCTGTAAGACGAGATCGATAGCGCATTCGGGTCGACGCGGAAGACATCGAGAATCTTGCCCTCCTCGACCTCATTTACGTACGCAGTTTATGCGCAACTTCCAGGCTCGTATTAGAGGTTGCCAAAACGACAAAGACTTTCACCCATTGAGGTGCTTCAACGTTTGCTACACTAGCTATCAAAACAGTCCTAATGTCATTACCATCACCCACATGAAAGAAATTCTTGTACCTAGACAAGCTCGTCTTGCTCGGCACTTCTACCAAGGCATTCTATCCACAACCCAGGGCGTTTCTTTGAGTTTCAATTATGGGAATATCTTGGTATACTTTACACTAATTGATATGTCCAGGACTTGGAGGTACCTCACCCGTTTCCCATAAGGTTGCATTACTGCCCAGCACAAACTCAATCGTTCCACCATCGACCATGATATCATCATGGACAAACCAGTTCTTGGTCCAGGTCTGTCCATTAAGCTTTACTGATTGAACATAGTAGCTTTCCTGCCCTAGTCCGGTGGCACTAATACGGAGTGTACGGTTGCCGTTAACAGTCATGTTGAGATCCGGGAACCAGGGTGATGAGATAAGATAAACTGGTTGGGTAACGACTGGATACAGGCCAAGCATTTGCCAGATGAGCCATGAATTCAAAGCACCGGCATCCGAGTTACCGGGAAGGCCATATGGCTGGTTCTTGAAACTAGTCAAAGTTTAGATCGTAATTTTTGCTTCATCACAGCCCTTGGGCGATGACTTACTACTTCCTAGCAAGCTCTCGAGACTTTTGAACGCTCTTCCATTGTTTGTTGATGTAATTGTACAGATACGGGGTCTGGAAATCGGGTTCATTTCTAGAGGTGTAAGTACTCTCTTGTAGGATTCGAACTTTGGCTTACCCAATGTTCATCAAAGTATTGATACCTGCTCCATTTACGCCTAGATCTTGTTGACTGCTTCCTGGTTGGAACATGTAGTCGAGTCGACGCTCGAAATCCGTCGACCCGCCCATAAAGTCGATCATTGTCTTTGCATCATGTGGGATATTGAAGGAGTACTCGAACGGCGTAGCTTCGTAAGTGATAGCTGTCCACGAGCAACCTCCGCACTGCGCAGGATTGTATCCGGAAGAGTTAAACGTTCCATCAGACAACCTCGGCGTTAGAAAACCATTGAATATAGGTGTGGTGTTGAAGCTGGTCACATTGTGACCCCATGTGAGTTGCCATCCAGCGGAGCGATTCAAATACTTCTCTACATCGCTTGGATTTTCACCTCTGGCGACCTGGCTGAGCGCAAAGTCATTGAGAGCATATTCGACCGTCCGAGAAACGCAACGCTCATTTCGGTCTTGCGTCACATAACCAAATTGGTGCCAATCACTAAGTGCTGCGCGCCCCTCCTTGTCCTTGAATCTTAGATCAGGGAGAACTTCGGCATTTTTGACCATGGCAGCATATCCATCTTTCCAGTTGATGGCTCCCCTAAGGCCTTTTACATAAGCGTCTGCCAGTATATTGTCAGCGTTGCTGCCGCCTTGACTAAGCCCGTTGTAGTTGCCGGATCGGCCATCTGGGAGAAACCCATCGTGACGCCATATGTCGATCAGCGCTCGGATCTGGGCTTCATAAGCTTTCGGCTGAATCAGGTGATACAATGAGGTTGTGCAGCGAAAGGTATCCCCTAGTCACTTATCAGTCAAATGATTCAATCGAAAGAGTATTTTGAACTCACAAATGGCGTAAAAGTCGTCGTAATAAGGCTCCACTGATTTCCAAAGTGGATTCTCTCCGGTCCGATTTGAGGGCATCAAATGTGTGAAGTAAAGCATAGAATAGAGGAGCGTAAGGTCCGTCTTGTTCGCCGAATCGCTAGTATCGACGCTGATCGTGCTGAAGATATCGTTGTTCCATTCGTCCACAGCTGCGCCTACTGTGTCCTTCAGTTCCCATGAAGCAATCTCTGCATCCTTGAAAGCGCACGCTTTTTCAGTGGAGATGAACGATATTCCAACTTTTGAGCGCAAAATAGATGAGGTTTCGTTCTCGTTCCAGGTAAACAGCGCACCGATAGTGTCATGTCGAGATGCTGCCTTTCTATTCTTACCACCCATCGTCGGCGTCGTGGAATTCTCCGCATTGAAGGCCTGAGCATGATCTGGGGCATTTTCGAATTCTCCACAGAAGTAGACCTTATATGGTGCTCCTTCATTCCAGCCAGCCTCGTAAACCCCGTAGCCTCGATACTCCTTCCCATCTTCTGAGATATTGATATCGGCATCGACATAACGCTGGGTACAAGCGCTCCCTCTTGCGCTAGGTAGCCGGTGGGAGAGATCCACGAGAATGTTTTTCTCACCTGCTGGGAAGCTATATTGTACTATACCTGCGTGTGCAGCGCCAGATAGTTCGATTGTTACTCCACTCTCCAGATCTGTCCTAAAGTAACCAACGCCAGCAGTTTCATTTCCGACGCGATGTTGCCAATATGTCCGATTGTTCAAGATGCCCACGGGCGCAGCAGTAGTTGTGAGTGGCATTTGGGAGATAACCCCGTACCTTTACCATGTGAACTTTTGGCAAAAACCTTTGGATAAATTACGACTCACTTTGGGCATCCACCTGTCCCGCTAACATGCATCATTGAGACTCCGGTCACATTTCCTTTGGGCGTATATCCTCCATTAAGAACAGCCATTTGAGGATTCGTTTCGTAGGTATCTATCCCCATTTTGACAACGCCATACGGAACAGCTCCGCCAACAAAGATATCTCCTCCACCAAAAGCTCTTCCAGGTGTTGGCCCTTCGGCACCAATGAATGGATTCACATACTGCGCATAGTCCACCTGGCCAGCCGCTAGAGTAGATAATGCCAGTAGTAAAGGAGGTGCGAAACCAGCCATGGTGGTGGTTGTGGCGTTTTAGAGAACCTGAAGCAAAAACATTTTCGGAAGCGTGACAAGCCATCTATTATAGGTGCATACTCTTGTCCTCACGAACCGGGGTGATCATAACAGAATAGCGCGATGTGGTAACGGTCCTCTTGGACGCCGGATACTCCCCATTTTGCGGGGTTCCGCGTTCTTGTGTGGTCAGACCGTTTTTTATTGCGTCATTTTCCTAGGAAGGATTTTGTGCCAACAAGATTTTGCGGAGTATCATCCCCCGAGGGTTTGGTGATGGCCGTTGTAGGCCTAGGAGGCTGGAGAAATTTGTCCGAATGAAGGAAGCGAAACAAGTGCCTCGGTTAGTGAGGCTCACCGCCTAGTGCACGCCCCCACCTAATGCACGCTTTCTGCCATCTTGGCCAAAAAAGAGATGAGGTTATTGCAGGCTCTACAGTAGTTATTATCGCGAGATTTTTTAGAGTAGTGATCTCAGAAGCTATGAGTACATATTGTATAATTTACTTATAGCTTATAGCGTTGTGGGAGGTTGATATTACGGCTACGAGTTGACTTCAGCAGCGCTAGCGCACTACTACCCACTACCTCTTTAGTAGTATCAAGTTAATTACGCTTATCTCTAGCAACTTAAAAGCCTTTGCAAGCTTTTTAGGTAGCTTTTTTAGCTATCTTAATATCGTTTTAGAGTTGTCTTTTAGCGTTACGCGCAAGTTAAGTCTCTACGCAATTACGAGCTTTATTAGCCTTTATAGCGTTATAGGTAGCCTTAGCTACAAGGTAATTTTAGCAGCGCTCCTCTATTAATATAGCCTTCTAAGCTTTCTATTACTCTCTAGCCTTAATATCCTCTACTTTCTAGAGTTATAGCTTAGCTATATTAGCCTACTTTTAAACCTTGTACTTGCGCGTATCTCTTACTTTATTTAGTAACTAAATTACTACTCCTCTATTATATTTAGTAGGCGCTTTAAGTACTAGAAGCTTACCTCGCTAGTAGCGCTTTTTCTTATTAGCTAAAGTACTACGTAGGCCTTTATTTTTATATTTAAGTAGAAAGTTTTATATAAAGATCTTATAGATTATATAGCTAAGTTACTAAGTGTTTTTATTATAGATATTATTAAAAAAAGACTTTAAGATTTTATATATCTTACGCTAGTTACTTATACTAAGTACTAACGTTAATAAGTAAGCTAATAAGCTTAAAAATAGCTAGCTCTAGTGTTACGGGTGTAATAGAAGAAATCGAGATAGAACTAATTAGTCCCGATCTAGGCGCTGACGAAGCATAGGATAAGTAGGGTAACAACCTCAATTAGGAGACTACACATAACTAGGACACCTAGGCTAATCTATAATCTATAGACTCTTAGTATTAATAGATTATAGATTAAGACAATCTATAATCTACTAGTCTTAGTAACTATAGATTATAGATTACGACGAGTATATAGTTAGTAAGATGTATATTGTTAGGATAGTATTAGTAATTTAATCCTTTAACTACAGAACGCTAATATAAGATAGTTACAAAACATCTTCTATTGTTTATAAGTTATTATAGATTATAACCTAAGCTTTTACTATTAACTCTTAATCTATTAATACTTTTTAGGTACTAGGAAGTTAACTCTAGTAACAACTTGTTACACCTTGCTAATTTAATTATTGCGAGAAGCAAAGCGTAAGTAGCGTATAGTCTAGCTAATATAATAGTAGAAAGTTTAACTAAAATAAGTAAAGCCCTTAAGAGTAGTTATAAGTCTAATAGTACTGTATAGGAAATAATTAAGGACTAAATTAACAATCTAATCTTAGATAAAGAAGATATAAAAATAGTAATTAATGCTTTAGAAATATAGAATAAGGAACTACAAGATTATACAAAGTAGAATAAAGCATAGATTAAAGCTATTATTAAAGGTTAGAATTAGATAGAACTAATTATACAACGTCTAGTAATAAGTGCGACAAAGAAACTACTTAAGATACCTATCTTTAAGAAGTTTAATAGAATAAGAGAGAAACTAAGACCTTTTATTACTTTAGTATAACTCTAGATAGATATACAAGTACTACACTTTAATATAGAAGAAAAAAAGGTAATATATATTAGGTTATACCTTAAGGAAAACGTAATAAGATAGTACAAACCTTACTAGATAGACTATATAATATACTCTTTAATAACCTAGAAGGACGAAACTAGAGCTATTTTTAGAAGTTATAAGTACTTTACTAAACAAATAAGAGTAGTATTTAGGGATATAGATATTACCTAATAAGCTATAGAATAGCTAGAAAAGCTTATACAAAGTTAAAGTGTTCTAAAGTATATATTATAGTTTAAATAACTATCTTAGAATATAGAATAGAATAAGTTAGCTTTAATGTTACGATTTAAGCAAGGACTAAACTCTAAGATCTAATACAAGATAATATATATAGAGAAACTAAGGACACTAGAAGCCCTAAAGTAATAGGTAATATAAATTAACAATAATCTTCGAGAATAGAAGAAGAATAAATATAGAGGTTACACCTAGAACTATAATAAGGGAGACCCTATAATCCTTAACGCTAATAAGGATAGAAAGAAAAAGAAGAATAAAGACTTTACGTACTTTAATTATAGTAAACTAAGCTACTATATAAAAGACTACTAATCGTAAAAGAAGAAGGATATAGTATATTATAAATACAGGAAACCTAGACACTTTATAAAGGACTATAAGAATAAGAACCTAAAGAAAGAAACCTAGTTAAAGACGACTAAAAAAAAGAAAGAAGTACTATAAGTATAGGCTAAACCTTAAGAAAAGGTAGCTAGGAGTAAAGAAATATAATACGTAATACTCTATTAGACCTTTTATTACAAAGACAACTACTATATATATCTTTCTAGTAAATAAAGAGTAGGATACTTCTTATAATAGAGATAGAGAGTAGCTATAATAAAAGAAAGAATAAAAGCTTAGCTAGAAGAAATAGCCTAAGTAATAGACCTACTAGTAGAAGATCTAGAAGGGGAAGAGCTCTTAGTACTATTAATTTAGGCTAAAGGACTAGTACTAGATAAAGAGACTACTATAACTACTTCTAAAGGACTATAAAGAAGTAAGAGACAAGTTAGTATAAGAGATATAGAGTATACCTAGCTAATAATATATAGTTATAATAGCTATACAATAAGTAATATAGAGGAATAAAATAAAGAATAGAAGTTTATTTAAAAATACTTACTAGTTATAAGTATAGAGGAAGCGTATAAAGACTAAAAAGAACGCAATCCTAAAGAAATAAAGTTTATACTATTTTAAGAATAGATAAAGTAATATATAGTTGTAGTAGAAAGAATACTTATAAAAAGAGAATAGTAATACTTTATAAGAAAGACGCAATAGATTAATAAAGCTTATATACTAAGAGTACTAGTAGTATACTATATCCTAATAATAGATACACTTAGTAGAAGTAAATACTAAGAAGGAGATAATAAAATAATAGATCTAAAATACCTAGTACACTTTAAAGTATTATAGATATTATACCTAGACAAGAATTATATTATATATAGAAACCCTAAAGTAAATAACAGCGTATAGCTTATAAAGAGAAAAGGCTATAACTATATAAGAGTAATTCTAGTAGAAAATATCTAAGGATAGGAAGTAATCCTAGAAGATAGATACGTAGTAGTAAGACTAGGCCTAAAACTATCTAAGAAATGCGTCTAAAGAGGACTATAGTATAAATATACAAATAATAAATATCTAAAATATAAAGAATATAAACTTAAAGTAAGCTTATAGCCCTAGAAAGATAGATAATTTATAAAGTTACTTAAGTAAGAAAAACTAGAAAGTATAAGAGGCCTATATATTACAAAAATAAGTATATACTAAAGAAAGAAAGTATAATTAATAATTAATAGTAGAGCTACAAGAAACTTTATATTAAAGAAGTTTATAGAAATATAGAGAATAAAGTATATAATAAAGAAATACTCTTAATAACTAAGTATAATTAAAGGAAAACTATTCTAAGAACTAATATAGTTCGAGACAGCACCTTTAATACTAAGGTTAGAAGGACTAGAAATTAAGAATATAGTTATAGATATAACAACAATTAATAATAAACAAGATATAATATTAGGTATACTATAGTTATAGATAACTAACCTATACATTAATTAGAGAATAGAGAAGATTAACTACTATAGAATAGACACGTTAAAGGCCTACAAGAACACCTATAAGGGAGAATTCCTAGAAGAATATAAGAAATAGGAAGAATAGCTTATAGAACCTAAAGATTACCTTCTAGAATATTAACTATAGGACTTAGCAATAGAAATAGAAGAAGGAAAAGACGTAAAGTAAAGCTTAGTCTACTAGAAAATAGAAGAAGAATTAAAGATTAAATAAGTATTTATTTAAAACGTAATAAAGAAAAGATAGATAAAAGAATCTAAATCCTTAGTAGCTTATAGACTTATCTTTATAGATAAGAAAAGAATAAGTAATAAAAGACCTTATATAGACTTTAGAAAAACTAACGTAGTTATAAATAAGAACTAATACTCTTTACTAAAGATAGACGTAATACAAGATAAACTATAGAAGGTAACGATTTTTACAAAGTTAGATATCTAGAACGCCTATTACTAAATTAGAATTAAAGAAGGTAATAAATAGAAAATAGTATTTAGAACACAATAGAGATTATATAAATATTTAGTTATACTATTTAGCTTAATAAATATACTAGTAGTATTCTAAGAAAGGATTAATATAGTACTAAGAGAGTACTTAGATATATTTATATTTATATACTTAGACGACATCCTTATATTCTTAGAAATAGAAGAAGAATATATATAATATATATATAAAGTACTAGAAAAACTAGTAGAAGCTAAAATATTTCTTAAGATAAGAAAATGCGAGTTCTATATAAAAGAAATAGATTTCCTAGGGTTTATTATAGAACTAGGAAAGATTAAGATTAATCTAGAAAAGATTAAGTTAATTAACAAATAGCTAACACTAAGAAACCTAAAAGAAGTATAATAATTTTATAGGCTAGCTAACTTTTATAGAAAGTTAATAGTAAGATAGTCTAAAGATATAGAACTAATAACAAGACTTATAAAAAAAGATACGCTATTTAAATAGATAAAGGAATATAACAAGGTATTTAAGAAGATTAAGAAGAAGTTTATAGAAAACCTAGTTATTAGAATATACAACCTAGATCTACTAGTAATAGTAAAAATAGACGTATCTAACTTAGTCTATAGAATAGTACTAATATAGGAAGACCTAGAGACTAAAAAAGAATACTTAGTTAAGTACTTCTCTAAGAAAATAAAGATAGTAGAACTTAACTACTTAATCTATAATAAAGAAATACTAGTAATCTATAAAGTATTTAAGTAATAGAGAGTATACTTATAAGGAGTAAAATATTAAATAAAGGTCTATATAGACTATAAGAATCTTATAAGATTTATAATAAATAAAGAATTATTATAATACTATATAAGATAGTAGGAATACTTATTAATATTTAATATAGAAATTATATATATAAAAGAGAAAGATAATTAGTTTATAGACGCTCTTAGTAGAAGGCTAGACTTATAAGAAGAAGTAAGCGCTACTAGTATAGTTCTAATTAAGAACAAAGAAGGACACTTAGTCTTAAATACACACAAAATAGCTACAATACTTAAAAGGAAGAGTAGTAAGCTAGATAAATAGATTTAGAAAATAATAAAAGAAGTATCTAAAGAAATAGAAAAACTAGAAATTTAAGAAAGATTTATATAAGCCTATAGAAGAATATATATCTTAAAGAAGATCTAGAGAGAATTTATATAATAATTCTATAAATTACTAGTATATAGTTACTAAGGTATTAAGAAAATATTAGATAGACTACTACAAGATTACTATATTCTAAAAGTAAGATAATTAGTAATAGAGGTACTATAAGACTATATAGAATATTAAAAGAATAAATATAATAGATATATACTATATAGAATATTATAACTAGTAGAAGTACTAGAATAACTATAGAAAGTTATTACAATAGACTTTATTACAAAGTTACTAAAGTCTAAAGACCTAATATTAGGAGTTAAATATAATAGAATCTTAATAATAGTAGATAAGCTTACAAAGTATATATACTTTAGACTATATAAAGAAAAAAGTAGGATAGAAGTTACTATATACTAGGTTCTAGGAACTATAATTAGTTAATATAGACTACTAGATAAGATTATTATAGATAGAGATATACAATTTATATTAAAACTATAGGGAATAATAACAGCGCAATTAGGAATTAAATATACAATATCTATAGTATATTACCTACAAATAGATAGATAGTTAGAACAAATAAATTAGATAGTAGAATAATACCTAAGATACTACCTTAACTATAACTAGAATAATTAGGTATAGTTACTACCTATAGTATAGCTAGTATACAACAGCGCAAAGAACATAGTAATAAGAGTATTACTTTTCTTTATAAACTATAGATTTAAACCTAACGTATACTAGATACTAAGAAATTAGATATCTTAGTCTCTAAGAAGAGAAAACTTCGCTAATAGACTTAAGGATATATATAATTAACTAAGACAAGATATAGAATTCTTATATAATTAAATAACAAAGTACTATAATAAGAAGTATAAAGAGGGACCCTAATTTTAAGAGAGAGAAAAAGTATAGTTAGTATAAAAGAATATTAAAAGTAAGAGACTAAGCTTAAAATTAGACTACGTTAAAATAGAACTATATAAAATTAAGAAAGAAGTTATACTAGTTATATTTAAATTAAAGCTACTAAATAAGATAAAGATATACCTAATATTCTACGTAGCCTTACTAGAACAAGTACTACTAGAAGTAGAACTACTAGTATATAAAGTAGACACGTATAGAGAATAAGAAGAATAAGAAGTTAAGAAAATCTTATAGTACTAGTTCTAAAATAGAAGAGACTACTACTTAGTAGAATAGATAAGTATAGACAAAAAAGGACAACTATAGGAAGAAATATAGGAACTAGAAGATAATCTTAATTACTCTAAGAAACTAGAGGAGTTCTAAAGTTAAAACTCTCTAGAACGCCTAGTAGTAAACTAAGAGAACTAACATTACTAATAATAGATAGAGAGATAATAGGAACGTCTAGCGTAAGACTTACTATAGCAACACTAAACGCCTTATCTAAGTCTAGCTTAGCTTCTAGAGCTACTAACTACTTAGCTAATTTCTTATTATTTAAGGCCTTTATCTTATAAAGACAAGAGAGATAAGCTTAATTCTTTATTAGCTTACTCTATACAAGCTCTTAGATATACTTACGCTTAGCTTTAGCTTCTATAATTTAAGATAGTAATTTCTCTTAAGTTTAGTTAATAGCTTTCCTTATTATTATTAAGCCTAGACGTAAGAATAAGTATAATAAACTTATACTTAGAAAGAGAAATACTAGATACGTTATAAGAGCTACGTATATTTATATAAATATACGCCTTATAAGCTCTACTATTATTTATAGAAATAATATAAAGAAGAGACTTAGAGTTTAACTTAGGAGAAGTATAACAAAAGTAAGGAAATATTTTAATACTATTACGTAATACGCAATTAGTAAGGAGGTAGCAACAACGTATAGATAAAATAGTTATAAGAGAAGATAAAGAACTTTATATTAATAAAGAAACTAGACTAATAACTCTATCTTTAGGATAGGTAAACTAGGACCTACTTAAGAAAAGAGATAGTATTATAAGTGTAATAGAAGAAATTAAGATAGAACTAATTAGTCTTAATCTAGGCGCTAACAAAGTATAGGATAAGTAAAGTAATAACTTTAATTAGGAGACTATATATAACTAAGACACCTAAGCTAATCTATAATCTATAGACTCTTAGTATTAATAGATTATAGATTAAGATAATCTATAATCTACTAGTCTTAGTAACTATAGATTATAGATTATAATAAGTATATAGTTAGTAAGATACGTATTATTAGAATAGTATTAGTAATTTAATCTTTTAACTATAGAACGCTAATATAGGATAGTTATAAAATATCTTCTATTGTTTATAAGTTATTATAGATTATAACTTAAGCTTTTACTATTAACTCTTAATCTATTAACACCCTTTAGGTACTAAGAAGTTAACCCTAGTAATAACCTATTATATCTAGCCTTCTACTTTAAATTATTTAAGTATAACGTTAGAGTTAAATAGAGTAATTCTAGTAGCGCTAAAAGCCTTTAGTATTATTACTAACTTAAATATAGTACTCTAAGTAGTATAAAATAACTTATAGAAGTCTCTCTTTATTATATTTATAAGTCCTTAGTACGCTTCTATATACTAAGTAAGCTATACGCTATAAGCTAATAATAGAGGCTTAAATATAATAATATTAAGTAGCTAAAGTATATAAGTTAAGTAAAGTAGATATATAGCTAAGAGTATCTTATTTATATTATAGTACTTAATAAACTCTATTATTATATAAGATCTATAGCTAATACGCGTAATAAGCTTTTTTATAAGTCTTATAGTTAAATACTTATTTAAGCTACTATAGGCCTAAGCTATTATTTATCTAGCTAGTTAGTAAGCTTATAAAGAAAGTTTTGTATATAGATATTATAATACTAAGTAGTAAGTAAGTTGTTATATTATACGCGATTAGGCTAGGTAATATAGTATAGTAGAATATATAACTATTTAGTAGTAAACACTCTAGAGTAAATACTCTAGAGTAAATACTCTAGAATAAGTACTCTAGAGTAAATACTCTAGAATAAGTACTCTAGAGTAAATACTCTAGAGTAAATTGTAATAGGGTGTTACTAGGATTAACTTCCTAGTACCCTAAGAGGTATTAGTAGATTAAGAGTTAATAGTAAAAGCTTAGGTTATAATCTATAATAACTTATAAATAATAGAAGATGTTTTGCAACTATCTTATATTAGCGTTCTATAGTTAAAGGATTAAATTACTAATACTATCTTAATAATACGTATTCTACTAACTATATACTTGTTGTAATCTATAATCTATAGTTACTAAGATTAGTAGATTGTAGATTACTCTAATCTATAATCTATTAATACTAAGAATCTATAGATTATAGATTAACTTAGGTATCTTAGTTATATATAGCCTCCTAATTAAAGTTATTACTTTACTTGTCTTATACTTTATTAGCGCTTAGATTAGGACTAATTAGTTCTATCTTAATTTCTTCTATTATACCTATAATACTATTTCCTCTCTTAGGTAGGTCCTAGTTTTCTCGCCTTAGAGCTAAAGTTATTAGTCTAGTTTCTTTATTAATATAGAGTTCTTTATCTTCTTTTATATCTATTTTATCTATACGTTGTTACTACTTTCTTACTAATTACGTATTACATAATAGTATTAAAATATTTCTTTACTCTTATTATACTTCTTCTAAGTTAAACCTTAAGTCTTTTTCTTATATTATTTCTATAAATAATAGTAGAGCTTATAAGGCGTATATTTATATAAATATACGTAGTTCTTATAATATATCTAGTATTTCTCTTTCTAAGTATACGTTTATTATACTTATTCTTACGTCTAGGCTTAATAATAATAGGGAAAGCTATTAACTAAACTTAAGAGAAATTACTATCTTAAATTATAGAGGCTAAAGCTAAGTATAAGTATATCTAGGAGCTTACTTAGAGTAAGCTAGTAAAGAATTAAGCTTGTCTCTCTTGTCTTTATAAGATAAAGGCCTTAAATAATAAGAAATTAGCTAAGTAGTTAGTAGCTCTAGAAGCTAAGCTAGACTTAGATAAGGCGTTTAATATTGCTGTAGTAGGTCCTATACTAGACGTCTCTATTGTCTCTCTATCTATTATTAGTAATGTTAGTTCTCTTAGTTTACTACTAGGCGTTCTAGAGGGTTTTAATTTTAGAACTCCTCTAATTTTTTAGAGTAATTAAGATTATCTTTTAGTTCTTATATTTTTTTCTATAGTTGTCCTTTTTTATTTATACTTATCTATTCTACTAAGTAGTAGTTTCTTCTATTATAGAACTAGTATTGTAAGATTTTTTTAACTTCTTATTTCTCTTATTCTCTATACGTATCTACTTTATATACTAGTAGTTCTACTTCTAGTAGTACTTGTTCTAGTAGGGCTACGTAGAATATTAGGTATATCTTTATCTTATTTAGTAGCTTTAATTTAAATATAACTAGTATAACTTCTTTCTTAATTTTGTATAGTCCTATTTTAACATAATCTAATTTTAGGCTTAGTCTCTTGCTTTTAATATTTTTCTATACTAACTATACTTTTTCTCTCTCTCTAAATTAAAGTCTCTTTTTATACTTCTTGTTATAGTATTTTACTATATAATTGTATAAGAATTCTATATCTTGTCTTAGTTAATTGTATATATCTTTAAGTCTATTAGTAAAACTTTCTCCTCTTAGAGACTAAGATATCTAATTTCTTAGTATCTAGTATATATTAGGTTTAAATCTATAGTTTATAAAGAAGAGTAATACTCTTATTATTATATTCTTTGTACTATTGTATACTAACTATACTATAGGTAGTAACTATACCTAATTATTCTAGTTATAGTTAAGGTAGTATCTTAAGTATTACTCTACTATCTAATTTATTCGTTCTAATTGTCTATCTATTTATAGATAGTATACTATAGATATTACGTATTGTATTCCTAGTTATACTATTATTGTTCCCTATAGTTTTAATGTAAATCGTACATCTCTATCTATAATAATCTTATCTAGTAGTCTATATTAACTAATTATAGTTCCTAGAACCTAGTATATAGTAACTTCTATCCTACTTTTCTCTTTATATAGTCTAAAGTATATATACTTTATAAGCTTATCTACTATTATTAAGATTCTATTATACTTAACCCTTAATATTAGGTTTTTAGACTTTAGTAACTTTGTAATAAAGTCTATTATAATAACTTTCTATAGTTATTCTAGTACTTCTACTAGTTATAATATTCTATATAGTATATATCTATTATATTTATTCTTTTAATATTCTATATAGTCTTATAGTACCTCTATTACTAATTGTCTTACTTTTAGAATATAGTAGTCTTGTAGTAGTCTATCTAATATTTTCTTAATACTTTAGTAACTATATACTAGTAATTTATAGAATTATTATATAAATTCTCTCTAGATCTTCTTTAGGATATATATTCTTCTATAGGCTTATACAAATCCTTTTTAGATTTCTAGTTTCTCTATTTCTTTAGATACTTCTTTTATTATTTTCTAAATCTATTTATCTAGCTCGCTACTCTTCCTTTTAAGTATTATAGCTATTTTATATATATTTAGGACTAAGTATCTTTCTTTATTCTTAACTAGAACTATACTAGTAGTGCTTACTTCTTCTTATAAGTCTAGCCTTCTACTAAGGGCGTCTATAAACTAATTATCTTTTCCTTTTATATATATAATTTCTATATTAAACGTTAATAAGTATTCCTACTATCTTATATAGTATTATAATAATTCTTTATTTATTATAAATCCTATAAAATTCTTATAGTCTATATAGACCTTTGTCTAATATTTTGCTCCTTATAGGTATACTCTCTATTACTTAAATACTTTATAGATTACTAGTATTTCTTTATTATAGATTAAGTAGTTAAGTTCTACTATCTTTATTTTCTTAGAGAAGTA
>JALNQF010000313.1:0-49180 GCA_028456385.1 Ophiosphaerella korrae | reverse complement strand
ATTAGATTTAAAGGAAGTTATAGTAGTTTAATAAAAAGGCTTTTTTATAATAGCTATATAAGGGCCTTATTAGAGAGAGATACCAAGGCTCTTAGAAAAGCCTTTTTTTAGATTAATTACTTATAACTTAATAGTACTAGGTAAAAACTAAGTAGATTAATTCTACTATCTATCTATAGCCCTACGCTCTATCTATATATCTACAATATAGCAGTCTTAGCTAGGTCTCTTAAGATAGTAGTAAGCTAAATCCTTAACACCTCTTCTATTAAGGTACTAGTTTCTTTATTATATTAGTTATACTAATGTAGTCTATCTCCTTGTATATAAGATTCTTTATTTAATTCCTTTGTTTATAAAGGTTAAGGCTATAATCCTTTTAGCTATAGTAGAGTTAGTAGCTTAGTAATTGTTACGCCTATGCGCTAAGCTAATTAGATTGTAGTACTAGCTTAAGCGAGCTAATTAATAGATTCTAGGTATACCTAGAATCTATTACGCCTCTCTACGTATATACTATCGAGTATCTAATCGTGTATCTAATCGTGTAACTTATCTAATACTACTATTATCTAAAGCTATACTAACTATTATACTATAAGGTTTAGTATTACTTAAAAGTCTATTTCTCTATATTTTAAGTCTTATATTCTCTACTAAATATACTAGATTATTATTTTATTCTAGTTATATCTTACTCTAATCTATTTAATAAACCCTTAGTAAGTTAGCTCTATACTCTATTAGTATCTTCTAGTTTCTAGATTAAACTAAATCTATCTATTAAGTATTAAAGCTTTTCTTTCTTTATAGTTATTAACGTAGTAGTTTAGGTCTTTATACTTAATATAACTATAAAAGTCTAAACTTATACTTACTACGTTATTCTAATACTAAGGTCTTACGCTATTCTAAAATACTAGTAAAAGGTTCTTTTAAAATTATAGCCTTATTATAAAAGGTATTACTAACTATAGGTTTACTATAGCTTAAAGAGTTTATAGATACTTATCTACTTTAGTTTATATTTTTATAACTAAGTCTACTTCTAGTAGATAAATAAGCTCTAAGGCTCTAGTATTTAGGTTATTTATAACTATAAGAGTAATTACTTAAAGTTTTATTATTTTAAAGTATTTTATAAAATTATTAACTTCTAATTATTTAACTTCTATTCCTAGAAGTATTTAGACTCTTCTTTATCCTTAAGTTTAGTTATAAGAGTTCGGTATAGGCTTTATATTAAGAGGCCTAAATATTCCTTTAAGTATTATATATAGCTATTTCCTATAGCTTATAAGCTTTAGTATACTTATAGTTCCTTTAAAGGCTAGGTTAAAATATTCTACTTATAAGTCTCTCTATACTAGCTTGTTAAAATACTTCTAGATTATTTAAAAGTTAAAGTCTTTTATATTTTTATTACTTAGGTAATATTTATTAAAGACCTTTTAAAAGTAGTACTTATTAAGTCTTTTTACTAAGTAGTATCTCTTTATAGATTCTATAATTATTTCTACTCTTTAGTACTTTATAAACTAAGGGCTAAAGTTATTAAAGTAGTCTTAAAAAGAGAGGTAATATATAAGTAAGTATTACTATAGCTAGGTTTAAAGTACTTTTTCTATTTCTTTTTATTATACTTTATTAGACTTTTAGAACCTATTTCTTATTACTTCTCTAACCTTTACTTAATCTTTAGCTTTCTTTACTTCTATAAACTTAGTTATACTTTATTTATTAATATCTTTTCTTATTTTATTACTAAACGCGATATTGTTCTAGATTTAGTTTCTAATAAGCTATCTATAAAAGATTACTTATTTTTTAATACTATCTAGAAACTCTATTATATTAGTACTAGTAAACTTAAACTTTGTATCTATAAATAGGTTTTATTCGCTAATATATACTCTACTATTCTATTATACTATTATTATAATAGCTACTATAAGCTAGCTAAATATCTCTAAAGATATTTTAATTATTAGTTAAAGTGTATTTAGGATAGTAGAGCTATTATCTATTATTAGTATACTAATTCTTTTAGGTATATCTTGTAGTTATTTAGGTATTAGGTTTAAGAGTCCTAAGTTATATAAAGAAGTTCTTAGCTAGTAGAGAGATAGCCTTAGTATAGTCTCTTTATTAGATAATAGGTTAGATCTTATAGCTTAAGATTACTTTATAATATTCTTTCTTTTATTACTTTCTTTATACGTTATTTATCTATAATTGTAGTGTACTACTTACTACTACTAAGCTATTTCTTCTTACTATACTACTTATTATCCTTTTCTATCTTTACTATTTTCTTAATAGTTATTTTTCTATTTTAATGTTCTTATTATCTATACTTCTCCTAGCTATTTTTTAGGTACCTAAGGGCTTATTAGGAGCTTCTCTAATATATTCTATTAGCCTCTTTATTTTTAGCTAGTTTTACTACTAGCCTTTTATACTACCTATAGCCCTTTAGGTTTTAGGCTCTATATATTTATAGCGTGTTCTTATTTTTATACTTATACTTATACTATACCTATTCCTATTCCTATTCCTATACCTATTCTTATACCTATTCTCTTCCTATACCTATTCCTATACCTTACGTAATAGTACGTAAGCTAGCGCTCTTAAAGCTAAGGTTATAGGTTTAAGTTTTACGTTAGTCGCTATTTGTTATAAAGTTGTATGCCTAATATAGATCTAGGGCCTAAGGGCTTATTAGTCTTAGGGAACTTAAACTTTATTAGCTAAACTAACTCTAAATATTATTTATACTCCTATAGATTATATCTTATAACCTAAGGGCCTATTAGCCCTCTTATACTTCTCCTCCTTAATAGTTTACCTCTTTATAAAGCTCTTAGTACTTATATTTATTTAGTAATTACTTACCTCTTTTTTACTATTCTTTTCTTTATAATACTTTACTATAATAGGAATTATAAGGCTAAACTCTATACTACTAGACTAAATATAAGTTTAAAAAAGGTATAGTATACTAAATAAGTATACTAAGTATAGAATAGTATATATATATACTAAAGATACTTATAGTATACCTAGGGCTAGCTTATAGCTCGCTAAGGGTTGTATAAAAGTACTTATAATATTATCTTCTTTTTCTCTAAACTTTAATTGCGTTTAGTTATTAATATTATAGCTACTAGCGTTATAGCTAGTAGTACTACTACTAGTAGCGCTATAATTAATGCGCTACCTCTAGTATATACTATATCTAATTAGCGTATACTTTAGTCCTTATAACTTACTCTTAAATCTAGAAATTTTATTAGATTTAAAGAGAGTATATATCCTTAATATTAATAAATAAGAATACTTTTAAAACCCTCTATAGAAAGAGAAATACTATAACCTTCTAATATTTTTTTCTATAACTACGAAAAATCTATCTTAGTTTCTATTAAGAAGTCTAGTATTAGTATTACTTACCTAATACTAGTAAGATAGTAAAGTAAGTACAAGTTAGCTAGTAAGCTTTAAGGGCTAAAGAGAGTATATATCCTTAATATTAATAAATAAAAATACTTTCTAAAGCTTCTATAGAAAAAGAAACTCCTAATAACTTTTTAATACCTTTTCTATAACTATAAAAAATTTATCTTAGTTTTTATTAACAAGTTTAGTGTTATTAATCTAAAGTCTTTATAGAAGGAGAAATTCTCTATAACTTTCTAATATCTTTTCTATAACTATAAAAAATCTATCTTAGATTTTATTAAGAAGTTTAGCGTTAGCAATCTATAGTATAAAGTCTATAGCTAGAGTTTCTAGATAAATATTAACTACTTATTAGCGCTAGTTATTATATACGCTAATTAAATTAATACTTATAATATAGTTATAAAAGAGGATATATAAAGTAAAGCTATAAAAGAAGCTATATAAAGTAAGGCTATAAAAGAGACTACGTAAAGTAAGGCTATAATAAAGTAATTATTAAATAGAATAAGAGGAATACTAAAAGTATAAGCTAATAAAGATAATAGGTTTATTAAGTAAAGGACTTTTATACTATATCTAGTAGATACTAAGTTTAAAAGCTTATATTAAATAAAGTATAAAGAAGTAATAAAAGCGTATAATAATACTATATAAAGTATTACTTATATTAATAAACTTACTCTAATAGAACTATTATAAGAAGTTTAGCTTTTTTTAAATATTAAAGGTAAGGTATATCTCTAGGCTATTATAGATATTATTACAATCTAGCTAAACTCTATTTTACTAAAAGAAAGCCTTAAGATTATAAACTTACTTATATTAAAATATAATTTTTATATTAAGAGTAATATTTTAAAAGGTTCTAGTAAAATTAATATACTACGCGCTAGATGTATCGATACTATTAAAGATACTATTAATACTTAGAAGATTTTAAGTTTTACCTAACCCTACTAATATATAAATAAGTACTACTTAGAAGATTATAAGCTTAGCTTAACTTTACTAGTATATAAATAGGTACTACTTAAGTAGTTTTAAGTCTAAAATATAAATAAGTACTACTTATTACTCTACTTAGATTTCTATACTATACTACTTATTATAGCTAGTAATACTATCTATCCTTTAATAATTTCTAAGAGTATCTAAAGAAAGTTAAAGTTACTCTAATTAGAGTATAGAGTACTAAAAAGAGTTTACTAATTAATACTCTTTTTAACTATATAAGCTTTTCTATAATAAGTATAAAAGGTTTTACTTATATAAGTATAATTATTAAGTATACCTATAAGCTAAATAACTTAAAGTTTTAGATAACAAAAGTAGTAGTAAATAAATACAATTATTTAAATAAGATAAAATTAATAAGAAGTATAAATAGATAGTAAGATAATCTAGATATAGAGAAAAGTACGTAGATTAAGTAAGTATAACAGAGCTCTAGCTAGTAACTCGATAGTAGCTAGAGCTAATAGTAAGTAGATAGTAGGCGTAAGTATATACTATATACTAGGTATAGATATAAAAGAAGAGTATATAGATTAAGTAAGTATAATAGAGCCTTAGCTAATAAATAATTATTTAGGTATTAATAAAAAAAGAAGAAAATAGGTATAAAGCTTAAAAGCCTTTCTTTCTATAAAATAGTACTATATTATACTTACTTCTCTATAGCCCTTATATAGATACAGTAGGGTAACACGAAAAAAAAGCTTAAAAAAAAGTTATAGTATTCAACTAGTAATAACTCTACAAATAAAATAGCTAAAAATATAAGCGAGCATAAATCTTAAAGAAAATATTAGAGTCTATATTTTAATTTACTACGATTTTTTATTACTAAGCGGATACGAGCTAGGATTTAAACTGTTTTAAGGACTTTTTTTTAAGCTAACTTCAAAGCTTAATAATTTTTTATTTTTAGTATCTTTTTCTATTATTTTTTAGTATAAGT
This sequence comes from Ophiosphaerella korrae, assembly GCA_028456385.1. Classification (NCBI taxonomy): domain Eukaryota; kingdom Fungi; phylum Ascomycota; class Dothideomycetes; order Pleosporales; family Phaeosphaeriaceae; genus Ophiosphaerella; species Ophiosphaerella korrae. Next base: position 43,752 of record JALNQF010000313.1, on the reverse strand, counting down.
TAGAAACATATAGTTAAATTAATATAGTTGAGTTATATTTAATTCTAATTATTTAAAGAGTAGATATTAATTAAAAGATATAAAAGTAAACTTTTAGTAAAAACTTGTATTTATAAGCTATAACCTATTAGTATTAATACTTAGTAGAATAATGTTTAGCTAGTATATAGTCCTACTAACGCTTTTTTCTTAATTATATAGTTTTTTCTATAGATTCTTATAATATAAGCGCTTTTTTTTCTTTTCCTACTATATTACAGTATTCTACTACTATACAAGTAGTTTATAAAGGAAAATTTCTTTTATATCTATTAATTAGTTTATTTTTATATAAATTCTATACTCTTTTAATAGGATTTAGATCTAAACTATAGGCTAGATAAAGAAAGAGTTTTATACTATTTCTCTTAAACTAATTAATAATAGTAGAAGCTTTATAAATTCTACTAGTATCTAATAAATATATTTACCTTAGTATCTTAGTTAGTTATTTATAACCTTAGATAGAAGATCTATTAACAAGTTCTTTTATAATAATAAAAAAATTGCCTAAAATAGAGTTATATAACTTACGTCTTTTAATATACTTTTTAAGATATTTAATAAGTACTATATAGATATAGTAAGTATAAAAAATAGGACTAGTATTAATTAGGACCTAAATAAACTCTAGGTCTAATGTTCTTCCTATCTAAATAGCTCCTTATACTTAGATATTTATTTCCTTACGTAATACAATAGTTAGTAAGCTTGCTATAATAAAATAATTAATAGGAAAATATAATAGAAAAAGAATAGATTGATTTAGCCTATTATAATATTTTTTAAACTTATTTCTATTTAATATAAAGACTATTTCTTTCCTAACTCTTTTTTTACTCTATTTTTAGTAATATTTCGTCCTATCTACTTTCTATATCTTGAAATATATATTTTTTACTATTAATTATATTACTTTTTCGCTATTTTAGCTACTCTTTATAATAGTAAACTCTTTTTTAGTATTTTATTTATTAATTAGAAGCTTTTTGTAAGTAACGTTAATATTATAGCTTTTTTCCTTAATAAACAATTAGAAGCTCCTAATATAGATATTAATATTATTTTTAAATAATAATCTTGTATTAGACTTCCTAGGATTCCTAATTAAATCTCTATTTAGTTATTTTATTTCTTTTAATTTTAACCTAGTCATATACCTTTCTATTACTTAGCTAATAGAGGGTAAATTACTATTTTTTTTTTACTAATTCGCTTTATAGTATTATTAATAGATATATACTATCTATTAAAGATAGTAGTAATAGTATATAGAAGTATATTAGAAGATTAAAGTAAGTTAACTTTAAGTTTAAATTTTAAGAAGTTTATAGTTAGTTTTTAAGGATTTAGAAAAGATATAGAAAAAATAAGATTAGAAGTTATTTTATCCTTAATAGACTAATAAATTAGTAGTATATTTAGTAAGTTTAGTTTATATAATAAAGATATTACTTTTTTCTATTTAAAATAACTAAATAAGTAGATAATAAATATACTAGAAAAATTAGGTAATATAATCTCTACGAGCCTACTACATACTAGATAAAATAAAAATAGAATTTTATGCGCTAATAAAAAAGTTCTATTCGGTTAAATTTTACGAAAAAAAAAGTCCTCTAAATAGTTTAAATCCTAGCTTTTATTTACTTAGTAATTAAAATCGTAGTCTACTAAAATAAAGACCTTGATATTCTCTTTAAGATTTATATTAGCTTATATTTTTAGCTATTTTATTCGTAGAGTTATTACTAGTTATAAACTATAACTTTTTTTAGGCTTTTTTTTTGTGTCACCCTACTGTAGATAATATTACCTTAGTTTATAAGTAACTCTAGATAGGCGCCTAGTAACTCTATAGTAGCTAGTAACTTTATAGTAGCTAGTAACTCTATAGTAGCTAGAGCTAATAGTAAGTTGATAGTAAGTGTAGATATATACTAATACGTAGTAGTTAAGCTATAACAACAAAAGTTGTCTTAGCTAGTACTAGTACTAGTTTAATAGTACTATACCCTAACTACTTACTTATACTTATTACTCTTTTAATTACTTACTCTTTACTATAATATATCTACTATAAGCCTAGCTAGCTATAGTTATAAGACTTGTCTGCGTATAGCTTTCTATTTACCTACCTATTATACTACTACTATACTTACCCTAAATATACGCCTAGTACCTAACTACTACAATAGCTAATAAGAGTAAGCTAGCTACTACCTGCTGTAGCTACCCTTAAGTAGGAGGCTACTAGGGTAAGCAGCTACTGCCTAGCTATAGAGCGCAAGGACCTCAAGGAGGCTACTAAGTACACCCTAAACATTATTATAGACCTCGACCTTAAGGGTAGGATCTGCTATGTTAGCCCCTCGTAGAAGGACGTTATTAGCACCGCGCCGCAAGACGTGATTGGCACGCCCGTCCTTGATATTATCTATAGTGGCGCAGATAGCTTTGCCGATACGATTAAATCTGTTAAGAAGAACGACTCCCGGAGCTATATCGTCCGCTTGTCCGTCCGCATGGGACCCTACTCTGTCCTAAGGAAGTAGCGCTTTAGGCCTGCAGTAGACGACGCTTCCGAGTTGGTACCGCAGTCGCCTACAGATGGAGAGCATGACGAGGAGCAGGTCTTGAACCTCGAGGAGTAGGTCTTGAACCTCGAGGCATAGGGCATCATTATCTATGACCGCGCCACCGGCACCGATAGCTATGTGGGTTTTTGACTTCAGCCCCCCGTTGATTGCGTATACTAACTTGCCTAGACTATGTGGATGATCTGGCTATCGGTCATCCGCGAGGTCACTATTGATCTGCTAGAGCTGATGCGTCGTCGCGCGTGCCCGATCGATCGCCATCACGATCGCTATCGCCATCTCGCGAGCCAGCTCGCTGGCAGCGTCACCTGAATCGATTCGTGAGCTGGCTCGTAGGCTGGCCTATCTGACAATTCTAGGACTAGTTCTTAACACTTTTACTAGCAACTACTATTTTTATTCCCTTTAAAGAATTAACTTAATATCTAGCTCGTAGACACATGTTAGATTTGACGTCACTAGGATGCTCATGTAGGTAGGTGGAGAAATTAGATTGATTGAGTGCGCTGTTCTATCTTTTCTATCTGCCGCTCTGCCTCTAGTCTATATGCTTCTCTCTACTTAGTTGTGGTTGAAACGTAGGTGAAGGTACGTGTGACAGCTATGGAGAAACTCGGGGAGAGTTGTGTCGCGGTTTATGCGTTGCTTTTCTTTAACCTTGTGTTCCGCAGCCTTAGGCCCGCATCGCTCTTCTTCAGCCTTGGGTTCCGCAGCCTCAAGTCCGCGTCGCTCTTCTCCAGCCCTAGGTCCGCGCCGCTCTCCAACCCCGGGCTCCGCAGCCTCGCGTCGGCATCGCTCTCGGTCAAGCTCGCGCCGTGTTATCGCGACAGGAGGATGGAGGGGTTCGCGTCTGCTATAAGTATGAAGGAGTGGTTGTTGGAACGTAGGTCCGGCTCTAGTTGCCCTTAGGAATACTAAAACTTGAACTGGTACGTACAATGCGGAACCCTAAGCAGGCCAACATCGCTGCTGGCCCGCTCAGGATCCTATCTTGTAGCATCGCGCACTAGCATCGCGCACTAGCATCGCGCACTAGCATCTTGTGCGCGATGCTAGATCGATCGCTATCGCCATCTGAATCGATTTGTGAACTGGCCCGTACGCTAGCTTGTCTGACGGTATCTGGAATTGTCAGTATAGCTTGCTTAATTATAACTGGGCCTTCACCAGTGAATATCGAATGGCTTGTGCGTTTTGTCTGGGCTCCCTCGCATCTTCAAAGCGGACGCTAACTTTCCCGCTGGTCTCAAGGCCAATGCCTACTAGCTATACTCTAGGTGGCTTGGGGAAGACTTCTTTAGCACCTTTTCCGTGGAATCGTTCCTGTTAAGGGCAAGGATAGGAAGGGCGATTAAATCGAGTTCTTGCACTTTGTAATTGCGACTGCTGGCGCGCGTGGCTCTTTGGGGGGAAGGTGTCAGGTGTACGCTGTTCTGTCTCTTCTATCTGCCGCTCTGCCTCCAGTCTATGCTTCTCTCTACCTAGTTGTGGCTTGGTGATGGGAGCCATTATCTCAGCACCAGTTCTCCGCAGTCCGGCTATCTTGATGGTAGCCAGATTGGTCCAGATGTCAGTCTCTGGCTGGCGCTGTTGAGTTGATGCGCCGATTGATGCGCGCCGTGGGTCTGAATTCAAACAAGCGCAAACTCTCCATTATCCACAACCCCCCCCCCCACCCACCTACCACTACCCTCTATGCGCGGCATCTACATTCACTCTCCCCCAGGGCCTGATTACGAGCCAGTCGCCATGGGGCATATTGCGTGGGATGCGGGCGTGCCTTGTGCGAGATGGTGATGCGGGCCTGTGTTGTCGGCGAGATGGCGGGATGCGGGTTTCGCGGGAAGGGTGCCGTGGGATGCGGGCGAGATGCGGGCCTACCTCACGGGCGATGCGGGCCTGCCTCACGGGCGGGATGGCTGAGATGCGGGTTTCGCTGGCGGGATGCGGTGTGCGTCGTAGGCGAGATGGCCGTGGGATGCGGGCCTCACGGGCGGGATGCTATGGAATGCCGGTTTTCTTCGTGGCCGACATGTCGTGGGATGCGGGCTGCCTCGCGGCCGAGATGCGGGTTTCGCGGGCAGCATAGGCCTGCCTCACTGAGATGCGGTTTCACGGGCCTCACTCATCCACTCCATCATTCCAAATCATTCATTGTTCTACGTACGATATCCTAAACTCCAACCATTCCCCCCAAAATCCTCCTTTTCTGACACAAAAAACCCCCATGCGAGTGTGCCCCGTGACCTTGAGTCTTGTGTTCTGCCCACCTGATGCTTGACCAACTACGACCCACCAGCGGAACCTGATGGCAGCCGAGCATCCCCGTTGACGGCGAAGCGGGCAATTAGAAATCGCCAAAGAAGACGGAAGGCAGAGTAACATTGCCATCGACATTATTGCGGAAGGCAAGGTCTTCTTCAGTGAATGGATCGAGCGGCATGTTCATGCCAAGCTGCTCTTCCAACTCGACTTGAAGATGGCTTTGACGGAAAGGCTCGACATCATTAAACTCACCAAGGAGGAAGTCCTGGTGGCCTAGACCAAAGAAGGTGACAGGTTCGGTGAAGCCATGGAAGCTGCTGGTAGGAGCCGGGGTGACTTCGTTGACCACAGGCATAGCCAACACAGGAGCTTGTTTGGCTTTGCGTGACTGACGCTTCTTCTTCTCGCCTGGCTTGCGGGGGCTGTACTTGTAATTGGGGTGCTTGCGTGCATGCTCCTCTTTGGCAGCCTTTGCGGCATCCTTCCAGGGTTTCTTTTCATCGGGGCTAAGGTTCTTCCAAATCTGAGCGCAGCGAGTAGCTATGACTGAATTAGAACAAAACTGTCTTGAGAAAAGGGAGCAACGATGGAATTGAACTTACAAATGAGCTGGACACTGAGCTCAGGATTGTCAACCTTGAGCTTCTTGTGCATCACATTCCTAAAGATGATCCAGCAGTTCATGGGGCGGGGCGTCTTCCTCGGACCATCAGCGGCAGTATCGGTGTCGGCGGCGTCGGTGTCGGTTGCATTCAGCTGAGAAGCGCCTGTCTGAGTACCAGTGGTAGACAGCGCTGCAATAGCAAGCTCTGCACTGAAGTCTTTGGACATCTGGACAAAAGTCTTTCCGCCATCGATGCCGGCAGCGAAAATGAACTTGACAGGGCCTCCAACCACACCAGCCAAAGCGTTATGGAGGTAACGCATAAGCATCTCGCCATAGCGCTCTTGAATGTTCTCGGGGAATGCCACAATCTTCTTGCCGTTGAACCAACCGGTGACGCAAGCGATCAGAGTGTCTTCAAAGCTGTCGAGGGTAGCCTTGTTGACGGCGGCACCGGCATCAACGTTGTTGTGGAACATTGAGGCAAGATCAATGGATTCGCTCATGATCGCGGGTTGTTGATGAGTGTGCTGTTCGATTGGATTTGGATAAGGTGCAGTGGAGTTGTTGAGAAGCGAAGTTGTGGGAGTGTGTTGGGTAAGTAGAAAAGTTGAGTGCGAGTGCAAAATCTTTGTGGCGAGTGCCAAGGCTCAGGACCTGCGGAGTTGGCTCTTGCACTCTATGTGAAAGTAGTCCACTGTCGTGATTTCGCACGCGCGGCTGCCTGGGCAACTGCTTTCACTTTGGCAAAAGCCAGGCAAAGTGTTTCAAGGGGCATGCGACAGGCACTCGGTTCGGAATGTTAAGCTCGGCTCAGACGCACAGTGGCAATTTGACACACACACACACACGTAGCAGGGCAGAGCAAAAGTAACTTTGACGTGGGCAAAAAGCCAGGCAAAGGTTGGAACTCGGAAGCGGGGCTCGCGGCAGGGGGGCTCGGGTCCAGATGGCAAAAGCTCGGCTCAGACGCACGGCGGTAGTTTAACAGGCGTAGCAGCCCACAGCAACTACTTTTGGGGCTGGCAAAAAAAAAAAAGTCAGCATAAGGATCAATGAGGAGGCGGCAGGTACTGGGATCGGAAATGCAAAGCGGGGGGGCGGCAGGCGTGGCAGGCTAGAAGCACCAAGGTTCAGTTGGGCAAAAAGGCCAGCCCAAAACAGCACGTGGGGTCGGGGGCGCGGGGGCAGGGAACCAAGGGCCAGGGTTGCGGGGAGTCGTGCTCTTGCAAGGCAAGCATTATCGCCGGGGCGAGGTCGGCGGGGCAAGGTCGGGGGGATTGTGTTGTGTGTGTGTGTTGTGTGTGTGTGTGTTGTTGTTGTTCGTTTGTCCCGGGGGGCCACGTTCGCGCGCGTTCCAGGGCTGCAGACCAACAGGTGTGCCCGCAGCGGGTTGAGCAGCTCGCGGCAAGAAAGAAGAGGGGAGGGAAATAGCGCTCGTGAAGGAAATGGGCGAGGGAGAGGGCCGCGTAGCCTAGTCTTTATGTCGGCCGCGCGACAAAGGGGCGAACAAAGAAATTCTGGCGCCCCCGCCAACCAAGCTCCTCCGCCCGGTGCGAAGCCCGAAAAAAAAAAGCACCCATGTAGTTTCGTCAAAGTAGAACATGGCCAGGCGGACGGCATCCGCGCGCAACGCGCACTGCCACCAATGCATCCCGTGTCTTAAAACCCACGCACCCGCCCCACTTATCAGGCGCAAGTACAACAAGTAATTTTTGAGCGCCGCGCCATTCCAAGCTGCGCGCCATAAAAGCGCCACCCACGTCAGTGGCGTGTCGTCGTCGTCGTCGTCGTCGGGTTTGCCCAGCGAATATGATTTCGCGCCCGCCAGCCCGCTAGCCCCGCCAGCGGCGCAACCTCAGTGGCTCAAAAAACAGCCTGAATAAATGCCAAATGCGCATATGGCGCAAGACTTTTGTTCTCCGTGCCCGCATCATCTCCAGCAGCGTGTGTGCGGTGCAATTAGCGGGAGTCGAGAATTTAATCCGACTTGGTCGTTGGGCCCTCCCATCTGTGTGGTTGGTCCGGGCGCCGGGCCACCAAAACTTGCACCCCTCCCCCCCCCGAGACCGCCCCAATCGTCGTGATGGGGTGCATGCAAGCTGCGGAGGATCGCAAGATGCTGGTGATGCTTGTATGCGTCTTTTTTGGCTTTTTTTTTTCGTTCCTGGGGCGTTGCTGGGTAAGTGAGTTTGGGGCGCTCCGCTCCGAAGCGGGCTTGCTCCTCGCGCCTCTGCGCTCCAACGCCGTCGGCGAAGCGATTTGGCCGTGCGGACTTTTGCAGCTTGCATATGGGTGCGTGGATGGGCGGTGAGGTGGCTGCTGGCTGGCTGGCTGGCTGGCTGGCGGTGCTTAGATGACGACGGTGACGACGACGACGACGACGACGACAACGGCAGCGGCACACACATACAAGCTTGGTGGCTTTGCAGAGCCCCAGGCAGGCAGGTAGGCAGGCAGGCAGGCAGGCTGGCACTGGCTAGATGCTTTCGAGCGCACGGCGGTAGCTCGAGCGCACGACGGCAGCTCGAGCACAGCGACGGCAGCACGACTGCACGACACGACCGCACGACACGGCCGCACGACACGACCGCACAGCACGACCGGCAAAGGACGAGGGGCAGCACACTCGAGGCCAACACGGCGTCAGCTTTGGGCAGGGCAGAGGACACAACAGCGCCGGTTCAATGTTTCTAGGACACAGGGTAAGCGTTGCGAAAGGAGGGCAGAGCAAGGCAGAGCAAAGCAAGCAGGCTGTCGATTAGCAGCAGACAATCGTCATTTGAATTAGCAATCGTGTCAATCTTCTCTTTGTTCTCTTGGGCTTTGTTAGTCAAAAGGCAGCACACGGATTACGCAACAAGGCAAGGCGCGGCGCGGCGCGCAGCAGCTACAGTTTCAACCAAGTTGTTAGCGGAGCAAAGGGACATAGTTGAGTTGCCTACAACGTTGCATTAGTGATAGCATTTGCACCCTCATTTGTCACAGGGAGGCACAGGGAAGACGCGCGATAGCAGCTACCAAGTATATCAATTCATCCCGTCATCCGTGCATGCATTCAGCCCTTCGGAATAGGGCTGACACGACCTTAGCACGACGTTGGAACTAGGTTAGGACGACGTTGAAACTAGGTTGGGCCGGGCCTTCTTAGCAGCTTGGCATCCGACGTTGAGATTAGCTTGACTTAACGTTGCGAATAAGGTTGCCCGCTAGTGTTTAGCGGCTTAGCACTGCGCGTGCAGCGCCTTCACATAGACTGCATCCCGGTCAAAGTTTAGAGAATTACGTAGCGATTCGCTAAACTTTGTTCAGGATGCACCATGCAAAGGCACTGTAGTCTCGCCAGTTTCCTCTTCAGCGTGTGCTGCTTTGCCCGCTTTGTTCTTCTTTAAGTTTAGTTGCGAGTTTGCGTCGCGAGTTTGTAGATACGACGTTGAAAGGTTAGGCCAGAGATTGCAATTTGCAGTGCCTTCGCACGGCGAGTTGCATCGTTGCATTCCCATCAAAGTTAGACGAATTACAGCAGATCGCACTAATTTGCTAAACTTTAATAGGGATGCGCTGTGCTATACAAGGGCACTATAGTCTCGCTAGTTTTTTTCCTTTAGCGTGCGCCGCTTCGCGTACTTTGTTCTTCTTCGAGTTTGCGTTGCGAGATAGATACAACAGTAGGAATAGGTTAGCTCGACGTTGGATAGGTTGGCTCGACGTTACGTAGGTTAGCTCGACGTTAGGACTAGGTTGGCTCGACGTTGCAAATAGGTTGCCACTAGCGTCCTAGCGTCTCGGCAGCGCATTGCAATTTGCAGTGCCTTCGCACAGTAGGTTGAATCCCTATTAAAGTTTAACGAATAACAGTAGATCGTACTAATTCGCTAAACTTTAATAGGAATGCGCTGCTATACAAAGGCACTATAGTCTTATAGGTTTCCTCTTTAGCTCTTGTGCCTACTCTACTACTTCGCACCTACGCTGCTTTACCTACTTTATTCTTTAAGTTTAGGTTGCGAGTTCAATTTACGAGTTTGCATTGTTAGTTTAGGTTACAAGTTTAAGTTATAGGTTTAGGTTATAAGTTTGTAGGTACGATGTTAAAAGGTTAGTTAACGTTAGGAATAGGTTAAGACAACATTATAAATAGGTTAGGCTTATAAGCTTACTATAGATTATACTTTACTAATTTTTGTCTATAGAGAAGCGTGGAAAGTAAAGCAAATACTGATAGTATAGTAAGCTAAAGATTTTACGAGTTAAGCAAATAATATTTACGTATCCCTTGCCTACAGCCCTAACTCGCCGATTATGTAGAAATGTATTATCTTCCTAACTACTAAAAGTTACACAATAAGTAAAGATAATATACTTGTCCTTATCTAGCGTTATACAAGTAATAAGTACTATAGCTCTTCTATAACGATAACTTACTCTCTACGCGCTTCTTATAACTTGTTTAATAAGTTAAGGATATTTTAGTAGTAATACTATTTTCTTAGTTAACAAGATATTTGTATTATGTTTAATTATTCGCGCACTATATCTAGCGCAACGTATAAGTATTATCTTAGAAGTAAGAAATCTATTAGGTGCATTTTATAATTCTCTTATAGTATTCTATTTAATAATATAAGGCGTGCTTAGTAGTTTATTATCTAAAATATCTAGTATAGGCCTTTCTATCTAGTTAACTACTAGTACGTCCACCGCACCCCTCTCCTCTAACCCCGACGACCTACGAGTGCTCCAACCCGTTCCCGCCGCCCCGGCCAACCACCCCCTACAAACTCCCCAGGCTCCCAATTCGAGCTGCTCCTCCACCCGGACTACCGACAGCCCCCTCCGCGCCGCAACACCAGCCAACCCGGTGCCTCTGCGCTCTACAGCTCGCAATCCCAGCTCCCCGTAACCCCGCTATTCCTGTACGACCTGATATTCGCGATTCGCCGACGGCTCACTGTTCCATCTGGCTGGAAGCTGCGCAAGATCTTCGTCGAAGTGCCTATCGCGGACAAGGATGACGACAAGCCCGAGGGCCCGGGCGATAAGCCGCGCGAGCCGCTGCTGGCGACGGAGAGCTATGCGGGACGGGGGCTGCAGATCCTGAGCGATCCGCGGTTCGTGGCGACGCTGGAGAGCGGGGTGAGCAGTGGTGATGGCAAGGCGTGCCTGCGGATCGCGCTGGTGCCGCGGAGTGAGCAGGCCGAGGGGACAATGGTGCTGGGCGATGAGCATGATCCGATTGCGGCGGCGATTAGTGTGCGATTGGCAGAGGTGCGGCTGGCGCCGATTGTGAACCCAAAAGATATACTGCTTGCGTCGATGGACAGGCATTCAAAGTGGCGGCCGGTGAAGGATGGGGTTACATTTATTAAGATGACGGAGGTATATGGAGGGGAGGATATTCAGTGTTCTTGGTCGACGGCCCTGAAAACGAATGAACGTGAGAAGGATGCCTTTGGTAATGACCGCTGAAGTTGTGCTGAAATAAAGGAACAGCCTTGACGAGGATTAAAGTGACGCATGATGGTAGTTTCGTTGCTGTACAAAGTGTGCTACATTACATCTTGTGGGATCCGCCTTTATCAAATTAGCAATTGATCATGAGAAATGAATAAAGTAAGACAGCCATATCCCCGCGATACGTCAGCCGAATGGCTAATCACGTTTATCGAGATCCCATGATTTCACCGATGAATATTGGTCAATTATGTAATTGAAATGTTGTATGGGGCGAAAGTGTAGTTTGGGAAAATTTTGTGGATATTTTCCAAATAGGTGTATTGAACTAGACCAGCTCAGCATGCGAGTAGACTAATGGTCCAAGCGGCTGGAGACGCGTTCTTGTGACATTCTTACTCCGGTAGCATGATGTGGGGAAGTCTAGAGCAACTAATGTACTCCGCCTGCCAGCAGCTGCAGCTTAAGTTACATTTTGGGGTTTTCGGCTGGCTATCGTACTTGGTGGCTGTGATGTGTTGGCAATCCATACATGCAAGAGCTGCATATGGCTTTCCAATACATGCAGGAGCGGCATGCAGCTCTGGGCCGTCGAAGTAACCGAGGCTGCTATGACTTTGATGCTATGATCGTCGAGATTAACGTGAGCTGAAAGGATGTCGGGCCCCGTCCCTCACCCGAGTTCAGCAGCATTCATTTTCCACGTCCTAGCTTGCAATTCCACTCGAAGGACCGAGAAAGCGCTCTAGCCATGGCTCCAGTAACTATCAACGGGAAAACCCTGGAGCTCGACCTAGCTGCACATCCGCCGGGCACGTTCGCGCGTGATGCCCAGCACAGCAACTATATTCTGGTGCAGTGCGCAAATACTCCTACAGGAACGGAGTATGAAGCCCTGAGGAATATCGGTGCAAAGGTCCAGCGGAAGGAAGAGAATAATACACTTCTCTGTCGATACGAACCGTCGGATCTGTCAAGACTACAAGCCCTGGACTTCGTGGCTCATGTCGTGGTGTATCATCCTCATTTCGTGATTGAGAGCGCATGGCAGCATGTCGAAGACCTCCCTGACAATGCGGCAAAGGTTGATATCATACTACACGAAGAGTGTGATGATAGTCCTGAGGATGTATGGCGCACGATACAATCATCGATCGACGCAAATATGAAACTTGTAAACTCGGGCCACTTGCAGCTCAACATTGAAACAAAACGAGATGCACTGGAGGCAATTGCAGCCCTCGACTCCGTCCGTTCGCTACATCCAGTCATTTCAAAGACTCATACCTCGAAAGAGGCATACACTGAAATTGGCTACAATTCGACAAGCTGGTTCCAAAGCACGCCATTCGCTTCTTTTAGCGGCGAGGGTGAAGTGGTTGCGGTAGCTGATTCAGGCTTCGACAGGGGAGACATCAGCGCCGCCAACACTCATCCTGCCTTCTGGGGGCAGCTCGAGAATGGACAACGTCAAGTGCGCCTCTTACCACCCAAGTCTGCGTATAAGCAACCAGGGGCGCCGGTCATTGACTCTGATGTGTGGGACGACGATGGCCATGGAACGGCTGTGGCCACCTGCGTGGCTGGGAACCATAGTTTTCCCGTACGCTAGTTCAAATCGTTAAGCGTCTCGCCCGTGGAAAAAAGATGTTTCAGCATCATGGGTACAGCTCCGGCCGCGAGGGTCTTTCCTATCAAGTATTTGAATGGCGCAGGGAATGTATGCTCGTTGGACGCTTTGTTCAAGATGGAATATGACTCGAATCTAACGGCCAAGGTACACAATAACTCGTGGGGAACCTCGGGCTTTGATAGAAAAAAGTACTTGTATGTCTCGGGATACACGGCCAACTTGGCAGGAGTAGCTGATCAATCTATGAACCTGGACCCGGAGTTGTTGATTGTTTTTTCCAACGGTAACAATGGCGAAGAGAGCACCCGTTCCATAAACACTAATGTATACCGAGACCGACAAGTGATGTGGGAAAAGTCTTCAAAGAACCCACTTTCGGTAGGCTACACATTCAACCACCGCGAATTCGCCAAGGTGATATCGGGCAGAACGTATGCTACGCCTGAAGGGATGACCAAAGCATTCAGCCAAAACTATTGCAAAGATGGATCCGTTGATCCTAAAGCTGATCGGGTCATCATCCTCCAACAACCAACAAGAGTCTCGTATGGCAGTAGCAGGGATCCCACATTAGAAGGTCGTATCAAACCTGACGTGGTTGCTCCAGGTGCAGGTATACTCTCAGCAAAATCCGGAAAGACGCCGAATGCCAAAGGTTACGGGCCAAGTAGAAAACAAGAGTACATCTTCATGAGCGGCAGCTCCTTTGCCGCTCCATTGGTTTCCGGCATGGCGGCGTCACTTCGATCTGCTCTCAAGAGCCTCAAACAAAACCCCGACAGCAATCCCAAGGGCATCCTGATCAAAGCATTGATTATCAACGGCGCGAGAGATATTGCTGGGGCATATTACGAGTGGGCGGAGAATATCGATCCTCAAATTTCGGGAGGTTCACCCCATAGGGAATGGCATTTTGCGGATATACCAGCAGCCCCAAACGGAGCCCAAGGATGGGGCCTTGTCGACTTGAGACGTTCTCTGGTCTCGCTGACCGTGGATGGCGGGTTCCAGACCGGAACAGTCAAGCAAGGTTTGACACAGACATATACCATACAAAGTCCCCCGAAGAGCGGATCCGAACTTGTCCTGACGGTGACGCTGTGCTACAATGACAAAGAGGGTTCACTGATCCAGGATGTGTTATCTTTGAAGGTCGATCTGAAGCCAAAGGATCCCAGCACCTCGGTTCTACTAAAAGACGCCGCAACCTCACCGGGGGTCAATTTGCCTTCGGATTCTGTCCCAGCGGGATTTACCCACAGCAATGTGCAGAGGTGGTCTTCAAAGTTCAAGCCTGCACTGTTCAGCAGTATGCAAGTCATTGTGGCCAATAGTAACACATCTATATCTCCTACAACCAACTTTGCTGTTGTTTGGGCTTTCACAGCTTCTTGAGGGACCTTTTCAAGTAATCATACTATGCCCTTTAGTGATGTAGGCAGAGAAATCAAGGATATAGTTACCTGGCACTCCTCGAGCCTTGTATAAGGCTGTACTTATACAGTTATTCATGGTGCTCAGAGTATCACATAATGCCCTTCCTGAGGAGATGTAGTTGTGTGCGTTGCGACAGAAGATGAGGTGTCGGAACTGAGATATTTTGTACTATCGCACGAGTCACGTGTTCTGGATTGTGTCTGGTGTTCGCAGGATGCTTAGATAAGATTGCTAGCGCTAGTATTAGATAGGGCTAGCAAGCTCTTTAGCGTTTAGACGAACTCTTACAACGTAGCTTTGTTGTTCGTAAGTAGAATTATTTTAGCTATTGCTAGATAGCTTGGATCAACTATAGCGTTTACCTAGACGCTTAGAGCTCTAAGGCGTACTGTTCGCGATATCTAGTTGTCTCTTACAGCTTGGTATTTATTAATCGCGAGCTTGTAGGCAGCTATCTCTTGCGTAGATTCTAGGCTCGTTGTTTTTAGTCGAACTGGTTCGGCAGCGTAGATATTGGGGACGTCTGCAGTTTCTAGGTTGACGAGGTGTTAGATACCTAGCTCAAGAGCGTTGTAGTAGAGTTGTCTAAACTATACAGGCCATTGTGAGCGCTCGTTGAGCTAGGCAGTGCCTTTGTTAAGTAGAGTTATCTTGCTGTAGGATATTGTGAGCGTGTGAGTGAGTAATAGACGAGATGGGATGGGAGTCTACTAAGCTCGCGATCTCTATCTGCAGTGCACAGGATGGAACTATCGTGTGTTCTTCAGCGCCGGGCTCATAATTGTTGCGAGATGCGAGCTGAGCTACTTATATACACAGTGGAGTAGCTCGAGCGGCTCGTGCAGCTCGCTTACTACTGCGAGCTTACCTAAATTGTATGGAGCAGAGCTCTAACTTGCGACATCACTTCCTACCTTTAATGTTCCTACGCACGAGCCAGAATCCTCTCGCTTCCTAGCAGGAATTATCCCTCCCATATATAGTCCTAGGATCTACCCGCAGCATGAGATCGACGGGCATAATAACACGGGGGCGAAAAGTAATATGCATTTAGGGGCCGAAGAGCACGCACGCAACGGTGCGTAAGCGGCACGTGGTTCGTTGAGTTCACCGGAAGGTTCGGAAGCGAAATGGAAGGCGGTTGCTTATAATTACACAACACCTCTTATCGACTAGTAGATCTATTTCGTCTTGCTAGAAGGATTTGGTCGCGAAATAAGCGCCTAGCTGTAAATCGTAAAAACCACATAGTTGTGCGTTGCGCTCTGTACAAGCTTCTATTCTCGGAGCCAAATATCTGTAGGCTCCGGACTAACTGCTGATTTTAAGTGTGGATGTACTACAAATGAAATCCCTTTACCCTTCGAGGCACTTGCACTCCCAGAAGTGACTTCTCACTCCAATGTCCGGGCCAATCTCATTCCTTGCTAGATCACCCTGGCCCTCCGTGCATTTGTATGCCTTTCTGCGGTGCCACTAACGGAGTTTATCTGCCTAGACTTGTGCTTGCTCTCCGCTGTGATAAAGGCCAACGCCTTGCCTGTGCCGTATCATCCCACTTTCCGTCTCCACATTGGCAAAGATTTGGTTTCTTAGCCTAAGATGAAGCCTCGAAGGCTATTCAGTTTGGTTTTCATCGTTTTCGGATTCTTTGGTATAATTCTAGCACAAGAGCAGACACTTCCCGAGTGTGCGGTAAGTCTTATCCCATCTCGACAGCTGAATACCATGATTGACGTGTGCCTAGTCAAATTGTCTGGTCTCAAGTCTCAAGCAGTCAGTATGCACGCCCGATGACAGAAATTGCATATGTAAAAATGAGCCTTTAAACGCAGCAATTCAAGCCTGCGTTGGTCAATCATGCACTGTTAAAGAAACCTTAAGTACGTTCGCATTCATGATCTTGCTCGGACAATCACCCTTCTAACGTCCCTTACAATACAGTTGCACTCAATGTCACGAACACTGAATGTCAGCGACTGGTACGCGATCGAACTAAAATCTCGAACATTCTCTGTAGAACAACTAGCGGTCTCGCCCTTCTCGCAGTTATCATTTGGACTGTAAACGCAATACATATTCGTAAATTTGAGAAGGACGATGCCTGTGTACTAGCTGCTAGGTTCTTCGTCATAATCGACAACACTGTCACATTTCCTACTGGGCTGGCTAGGTTTAGACGGGATGTGTAGACAGTACCTTTCGATAGGATTACCTTCGTTCTTAAAGTACGACTATACCTAATCTCGTCTCTCCTAGTCGCTAATTTTTTCAAATAGATGATTTACCTAATGCAAAATTTTAACTAGCTAATATCTATACTTACAAAGCTTGTATTCCTCTTCTTCTACTTGCGAATCTTTCTAAACAAAACACATTAGCAGTACATTTTCGCGACAATAGCGCTTACAATTAGATATTACCTTATATTTTAACTAGGTAACATCTTCTATTGTTAGCTAATCTCTATAGTGTAGACTAGCTTGGATATAGAGTATTAGAGAAAGTGCATTGATATTAATAAGTTTATAGTTAACACTACTATAGTTAATATCTTTATTAATATTAATATTATTCTTATTCTACAAATTCTAGGGTTACTTTAGCTATTATTAGGCTAGAGGAAGAAGATTAGGCTTATTGCAATATTTCTAGTTAGTAGGTTATAGGTGTTACATTTTTTAAATCTTTTTTATATAGATTTAATAAGGGCTAAAATCTTTAAAGTACTTATATTAGCTTAATAATCTATATCCAACTTACTTTTAACTACGTAAAGTCCTAGAATAGTATATATTATAACGTCTCTACTAGCTACTAGAGATTAATAGAAGTAAATATTAGCGTCTTCTACGTATATATACTAGCCCTCTATAGTATTCTAAGTATAGTCCCTAATAAGCTATTATAATTAACTAATTAATTAAGTTAATTAGCTTACTTAACTTAAGTTAACTTAATATAAAGTAGTAAAGTTAAATAAGTTAACTATATATAAATTATTTAGGCGTATAAATTTTATAAAGCTATTAGATTTATAATATAGTATAGTAGGTATAAAGTTAACTTTATATAAGATAACTTAATAAAGAAGGTTTAATAATAAACTAAAGAGAGTAAATAGTAGATAAAGCTATTAAAGTAAGTACTAAGTATATATACTTAGTAGCTATAAAGTAGACTTTATACAAGATAACTTAATAAAGTAGTTTAAATAATTAACTAAAAAGAATAAATAGTAGATAAAGCTATCTAAGTAAGTACTAAGTATATATACATAGTAGCTTACTAAGCGTTAACTAAAAGTAGAAAAGTAGTTAAATATTAGTAAGTTATAAAATTCCTAATATTAGCGTAAAAATAAAAGATATAAGAGATAACTCTTTTATATATTTCTCTCTTTTTAAAGAGTAAATTCCTAAAGCTTTAAAAGAGCTCTAATTAACTAATAATACTTATTAGGTAGTAGTAGTAGTAGTAGTAGTAGTAGTAGTAGTAGTTAGAATTAAAAAGGTTAACTATAAAGGATTTATATTAATTATTTTTTTAAAGTTAAGGCTAGTATTTAGTAAGTATAGTACTAAGGTTTTTACTAATTTTAGTATAAAATTAAAACTTATATAACTTTTATATATAAAATGTATTAATTGTAAACTTTTTTTTATAACTTTTACTTTACGCTAAAAAGATTAAACCTAAAAGTGTTTAAATATAGTATAAGAAAAAGTAAAGTTAATACTACTAAGTAACTTAATAGTACTAGATCTCTATATAAGTAATTACTATAAATATAGGCTTTATAATAAGTAAGTTTATTAATATAGAAGACTTAGAAAGCTTAATATTTATAAGTATTAGGGAGAAAGTAGTAAAGCGTAGCTTTAGCTAAGAATTTAGTAACTATTTATAAATTCTATAATAGTAAACTAGACTTATATATAACTAGTTATAAAAAAGTATAGTAGTTATAGCTATAGTAGTAAGAGTAAGCCTTAACCTAAAAAGAGTTTTATACTTACTAGCTATAGTAAACTACTTTTACTATTTTTTTATACTATAATTTAGCTTTAGCTAGTAGTAAAGTTTTTAATTATACTTTAGAAAAGCTTTTTTATACTTCCTAATAGGCTAAAGTACTCTAATAAGTTATATCTTTATTAAAGTTTTATTTTAGAGTATATAGTTAGTAGTTTTAACTTGTCTAAGTAGTTCTAGTAAAAGTAAAAAGTAGTAATTATACTTTAAGGAGAGTATATTTTATACTTATTAATAAGCTAAAGTACTTTAAGAAGTTATATCTTTATTAAGGCTTTATTTTAAGAGTATATATAGAGTAAGTAGTTTAAGCTCCTTTAAGTAGTTTTATTAAATATTAAGAGTAGCTTTATTTTTTATAAATTCTGTTACTAACTCTTATATAAGTTTATTATAGCTAGTTTTATAAACTAAGTAGTACTATTTTATATCTTTTCTACACTCTTTAGAGTATATATCTAAGATAGCTTCTACTAAGTCTTCTTTATATATACTACTAGTTTCTTTATTAGTAATAATAATAGAAATTAGCTATAGTTAGTCTTAATATTAGTAAAACCTTTTAATCTCTAGAGTATAAAAGTTTTAAAGAGAAGACTAAAAATATACTTTTACTTAGTATCTTTTAGAGTAGTACTAGTTTATATACTTTACTATTATAGATAACTCTCTTAATAGTGTATAAGCTTACTTATTAGTAGTTTAATTTTAGACTAAAGTATCTAGTTTTCTAATAAGCTATACTAATATAAACTTAGTTATTAACTTTATATACTAGTTTATATTAGTAAAAAGTATTAGCTTAAGCTACTAAGTTACTATAAGTATTAAGTACCTTATTTACTTATATATATTAGTTATATAAAGCTAAGTTTAGTTAAGCTTTATTATTTTTACTAAAGTATATACTACTATTAAAGTAATACTCTAGATTTATAAGAAATAGAGTAATTTTAATAGATATATTAATAGTATAATTTACTTAGAACTTAGCTATATATAACTAGGCTACTTAGTTATTTTATATATAGTTAATATATTACTTTAAGAAGATTTCTAGAGCTTAGTTTACTTACTTAGTTTAGCTATTAGTTTTAAAGAAGTAAGTAGTTAAAAGCTTTTACGTAATATAGAAGTATTTATATATATAGTACTAAAATTAGCTAATAAAAGTTATTTCTTTATTAGATATAATATTTATTAAGAGTCTATAAAGCTTAATAATAAATTTAAAATATTAAATAGCTTTTTTAGGTTTTAAAAACTTATAGAAGAAAAAATAGTTTCTTTTTATAAAGTAAAAGTAAATTACTATAATATATTAATAAACTTAGCCACTAATTTTACTAGCTAGGAAAGCTTAAATAGAGTCTACTAAGATATTAGTCTAGAGTATATAAAGAATTAGTATAAGTTAAAAGTAACTAAGTTTACTATCTTATAAGCTTATTATATAGTAGTAGATTAAGTATATTTTTTAAAATTTCTTAATACCTTAAAGTATATTAAGCTAATAATAGTACTTATATGTTAAATATAGTATACTATAAAGTTTTTTATATCTTACTAACTAATAGTTATAATATAAATTAAAGATTTAGTAGTATAGATAAGTATTTAAAGAGATATATAAACGCGTTTTATTAACTTAAAAGTACTTTTCTTTTTTTAATCTAGTAAAGCTAATATTAATATATAAGAAATAATATTTTACTTTATAAAAGGCTTTTAATAGTTTATATTATCTACTATCTATAGTAGTAAATATAGCTTAAGCTATATAGTTCTCTAAGTACGCTATATCTAGTATTTCTTCTATTAAGCGTAAGTTAATAATATATAGTAAGAGTTCTAAGTCTAGTTCTTTATTATAGAGTAGTAGAAAATCTTTTAGTAAGTTTACTAATTTAAGTTTTATTTCTATAATATATTAAAAGTAAGAATATACTATAGTAGCTTAAACTAATATAAATCTATTTAACTTTTAAATATCTATAAAGCTTAGAGTATAAATTATTATATTTAGTGTAGGTTTTATACTAAAGGCTAAAACTAAAAAGCTTAAGATAATTTAGTTAGCTCCTAATACTTAGATATTAGAATTATATATAGAGTAGTCTAATAGTTAGAAACTTAAAGTATTTATAACTTTATTTTTATTACTAGGAATATATTTAATATAGAAGTTAAACTAATATAAGAATAATAAAAGGTAACCTTAGTAGTTACTAAGCTTTTTAGTTATTATAAAAGTTTCTAAATTTTATATAAACTACTTATAAGCTCTAGTTTCTATTCTTTAAATGCTTAAATTATAGCTATAAGTTCTAGGTTATAGATATTATAATTATATTCTACTAAAGTATATTATTTTAAAAAGAAGCTAACTAGCTATAAGATTTTATCTTAGTTTAGTTAGCTTATTAATCTACTTAAAGCTTACTCTAAAGTATAAGTTTAGATATAGATTAGTTTTAAAGTGTTAAAAGAAAGTAAAACTACTTTTATCTAAAATATTATAATAGTAATAAGAAAAAACTAGATAGAACTAATTTGCTTAATAATAGAAGATAATAACGTATATAACTTATAAGATAACAAGCTTAATTAGGAAGTTAATTATAATAGAGATATATAAACTAAATAACTTTATTAAGCTTAGTAGTTATAAAGATATAAAGTAACTTTATTACTTTATTAGGCTTAGTAGTTATAAAGTTATAAAGCTAACTTAAATATAAAGTATATAGTTAGGTAGTAATACGTATTATTAAGATAGTATTAGTATTTTAATTACTAACTACAAGCGACAATATATTAACATTGCTAGATATCTTTCTATTATTCTTAGCCTATTACTTAATTACTTTTATACCTAAGTTATTAACTTTTAATCTACTAATACCTCTATAGGCTACCTATAGTTAATAATAAGATAGCCTAGTAATACTTTACTAATTTAGTTATTAAAAGAAGTAAAGTAGAAGTAGTATATAGTCTAAGGTAATATAATAGTAAAAAGTATAACTAAGAAAGAAGGTAAAGTACTTCTAAGTAGCTACAAGTTAGATAGAACTAACTAGAGAGTAGTTAAGTTAAACTTTAACAAACTAATTACTAATAAAGAAAGTATATAACTACTTATTAATACTCTAACTACGTAAAATAAAAAGCTATAAAATTAAGTAGAATAGAATATAGTTTGAATTAAAGCTATTATTAAAGATTAAAATTAGATAGAATAGATTACCTAAAGACTAGAGCTTAGCGTAATAAAGAAACTACCTAAGATACTAATTTTTAAGAAGTTTAATAGAATAAAAAAAAAACTAAGACCTTTCTTAGCTTTAGTATAACTCTAGATAGATATATAAGTACTATACTTTAATATAAAAAAGAAGAAAGTAGTATATAGTAGAATATATCTAAAAGAATATATAATAAGATAGTTTAAACCTTACTAAATAGACTATACAATATAAGCTCTAGGAATTAGAAAAGATAAGATAATAGCTATCTTTAAAAGCTATAAATACTTTATATAATAAATAAGAGTAGTATATAGAGATATAGATATTATTTAAAAAGCTAAAGAAAAGTTAGAGAAGCTCTAATAGTATAAGAGTATCTTAGAATTTATATTACTATTTAAATAACTAGTACAAAATAAAGATTAAAATAAACTATCTCTAATATTAAAGTTTAAATATATAATATAAGTTAATCTAAATATAGAAAATAAGAATACTAAAAGCTTTAAAATAACAAGCTATATAAGTAGATAATAATTTCTAAGAATAGAAGATAAATAAGTATAAAAAATAAACTAGAAGATATAATAGAAGAGACTCTATAATCCTTAATACTAATAAAAATAAGAAGAAAAAGAAGAATAAAGAATTTACATACTTAAACTATAGTAAGAAAGGCTACTATATAAAAGATAATTAGTTAAAAAAAGATATAGTATATTATAAATATAGGAAGCTAAAATACTTTATAAAGGACTATAAGAGTAAAGATCTTAAGAAAGAAAAATAGTTAAAAATAACTAAAGACAAGAATAAAGTACTAAAAGTATAGACTAAGCTCTAAGAAAAAGTAGTAGTAAGTAAAAAGTAAGATAATTTCTATATAAGAAATAGAGAGTAGTAGTAATAAAAGAAAGAATCTAAGATTACCTTAAAGAAATTATAATAGGCCTCCTGTTATCGACTATAGGTACCTATCTTAGGAGTAGTTAGTAGATCGCAAGGTAATAATAAAAGCTTGTATAGAGATCTATAATAACTATAAATAGTAGAAGATATTTTGTAACTATCTTGTACTAGCGTTCTATAGTTAAAGGATTAAATTACTAATACTATCTTAATAATACGTATTACTACTAACTATATACTCGTTATAATCTATTAATCTATAGTTGCTAAGACTAATAGATTATAGATTATCCTAATCTATAATCTATAGTTACTAAGACTAATAAATCGAAGATTATCTTAATCTATAATCTATTAATACTAAGAGTCTATAGATTATAGATTACTCTAGGTATCCTAATTATATATAGCCTCCTAGTCGAGTTCGTGTCCCTTAAGGTTATATAAGTCTAAGTTAATTATTGTAAGACTAATTAGTTCTATCTATAGCTCTCTTATTACAATTGTAATACTATCTCCTCTTTTAGGTAGGTCTTTGTTTATCTATCCTAGAGCTAAAGTTATTAATCTACTTTCTTTATTAATTTATAGTTCTTTATTACTCTCTATAGTTGTTTTATCTATATATTATTACTACCTTCTTACTAATTACGTGTTACGCAATAGTATTAAGATATTTCCTTATTCTTGTTATACTTCTCCTAAGTTAAACCCTAAGTCTCTTCCTTATATTATTTCCGTAAACAATAGTAAGGCTTATAAGGCGTATATTTGTACAAATATACGTAGTTCTTGTAATATATCTAGTATCTCTCTTTCTAAGTATACGTTTATTATACTTATTCTTACGTCTAGGCTTAATAATAATAGGGAGAGCTATTAACTAGACTTAAGAGAAATTACTATCTTAAATTATAGAGGCTAAAGCTAAGTATAAGTAGATCTAAGAGCTTACGTAGAGTAAGCTAGTAGAGAATTAAGCTTATCTCTCTTATCTTTGTAAGATAAAGGCGTTAAATAATAAGAAATTAGCTAAATAGTTAGTAGCTCTAGAAGCTAAGCTAGACTTAGATAAGGCGTTTAGTATTATTGTAGTAAGTCCTATATTAGGCGTTCCTATTGTCTCTCTATCTAGTAGTAGTAATATTAGTTCTCTTAGTTTACTACTAGGCGCTCTAGAGGGTTTTAACTTTAGAACTCCTCTAGTTTTTTAGAGTAGTTAAGGTTTTCCTCTAGTTCCTATATTTTCTCCTATAGTTTCCCTTTCTTGTCTATACCTATCTATTCTACTAGATAGTAGTTTTTTCTATTATAGAACTAGTACTATAAGATTTCTTTAACTTTTTATTTTTCTTATTCTCTATATATGTCTACTTTGTATACTAGTAGTTCTATATTCTATAGTACTTATTCTAGTAAAGCTACGTAGAATATTAAGTATATCTTTATCTTGTTTAGTAGCTTTAGTTTAAATATAACTAGTGTAACTTCTTTCTCTATTTTGTATAGTCTTATCTTAACGTAATCTAGTTTTAAGCTAGGTTGTTTACTCTTAATATTCTTTCTAACTAACTATACTTTTTCTTTCTCTCTAAATTAAGGTCCCTATTTATACTTCTTGTTATAGTATTTTACTATTTAATTATATAGAAACTCTACGTCCTATCTTAGCTAATTATATATATCTCTAAGTCTATTAGCGAAGTTTTCTCCTCTTAGAGACTAAGATATCTAATTTCTTAGTATCTAGTATATATTAGGCTTAAATCTATAGTTCGCGAAAAAAAGTAATACTCTTATTACTACTTTCTTTGCGCTGTTGTATACTAACTATACTATAGGTAGTAGTTATACCTAATTATTCTAGTTATAGTTAAGGTAGTATCTTAAGTACTATTCTACTATCTAATTTATTTATTCTAACTATCTATCTATCTATAGGTAGTATACTGTAGATATTATATATTTAATTCCTAATTACGCTATTATTGTTCCCTATAGTTTTAATATAAATCTTATATTTCTATCTATAATAATCTTGTCTAGTAGTCTATATTAGCTAATTACAGTTTCTAGAACCTAGTATATAGTAGCTTCTATTTTACTCTTCTCTTTATATAGTCTAAAGTATAAGTACTTTATAAGTTTATCTACTATTATTAGGATTCTATTATACTTAACTCCTAATACTAAGTCTTTTAACTTAGGTAACTTTATAATAAAGTCTATTGTAATAACTCCTTATAGTTATTCTAGTATTTCTACTAGTTATAGCGTCCTATATAGTGCGTATCTACTATACTTATTTCTTTAGTATTCTATACAATCTCTTAGTACCTCTATTACTAGCTATCTTACTTTTAGGATATAATAGTCTTATAATAACCTATTAAGGGTTTTGTTAATCTCTTAGTATCTATATACTAGTAGTTTATAGAATTGTTGTATAAATTCTCTTTAGATTTTTCCTAGAATATACGTTCTTCTATAGGCTTATACTAATCCTTTTTAGGTTTCTAGTTTTTCTATTTCTTTAGGTACTTCTTGTATTATCTTCTAAATCTATTCGTCTAGCTCGCTACTTGTTCTTTTAAGTATTATAGCTATTTTAGGTATATTTAGGACTAGATATCCTTCTTTGTTCTTAACTAGAACTATACTAGTAGCGCTTACTTCTTCCTATAAGTCTAGTCTTCTACTAAGAGTATCTATAAATTAGTTATCTTTCCCTTTTATATATATAATTTCTATATTAAATATTAATAGGAATTCCTACTATCTTATATATTATTGTAATAGTTCTTTATTTATTATAAATCCTATAAGATTCTTATAGTCTATATAGACCTTTATCTAATACTTTACTCTTTATAAGTATACTCTCTATTGTTTAAATACTTTATAAATTACTAGTATCTCCTTATTATAGATTAGGTAGTTAAGTTCTACTAGCTTTATTTTCTTAGAGAAGTATTTAACTAAGTATTCTTTTTAAGTCTTTAGGTCTTCTTGTATTAGTACTATTCTATAGACTAAATTAGATATATCTGTTTTTACTATTACTAGTAGGTCTAGGTTATATATTCTAATAACTAGGTTCTCTATAAACTTTCTCTTAATTTTTTTAAATACTTTGTTGTATTCTTTAAGCTATTTAAATAGTGTATCTTTCTTTATAAGTTTTATTATTAGTTCTATATCTTTAGACTATCTTACTATTAACTTTCTACAAAAATTTGCTAGTCTATAGAATTATTATACCTCTTTTAGGTTCTTTAGTGTTAGCTATTCGTTAATTAACTTAATCTTTTCTAGGTTAATCTTAATTTTTCCTAGTTCTATAATAAATCTAAGGAAGTCTATTTCTTTTATATAGAATTTGTATTTCCTTATCTTAAGGAATATTTTAGCTTCTACTAATTTCTCTAGTACTTTGTATATATACTACATATGTTCTTCTTTTATTTCTAAGAATATAAAGATATTATCTAGGTATACAAATATAAATATATCTAAGT
This sequence comes from Ophiosphaerella korrae, assembly GCA_028456385.1. Taxonomy (NCBI): domain Eukaryota; kingdom Fungi; phylum Ascomycota; class Dothideomycetes; order Pleosporales; family Phaeosphaeriaceae; genus Ophiosphaerella; species Ophiosphaerella korrae. The sequence goes on along the minus strand of JALNQF010000313.1, from coordinate 18,007 downwards.
ATTCTCTTAATACTATATTAATTCTTTCTTAGAAGGCTGCTAGTGCGTTTGTTAAGCTAAATAGCATAACTAAATATTTGTATAGTCTATACTATATTCTAAATACTATTTTCTATTTGTCGGCTTCTTTAATTCTAATCTAGTAGTAGGCGTTCTAGATATCTAATTTTATAAAGATTCTTACTTTCTATAGCCTATCTTATATTATGTTAATTTGTAGTAATAGGTATTAGTTCTTGTTTATAATTATGTTAGTTTTTCTAAAATCTACGTAAGGCCTCTTATTACTTGTCCCTTTTTTATCTACGAATATAAGTCTGTGTGCTACTAAAGATTTAGATTCTTGTATCTATCCTTTCTTTAGTACGTTTTTAATAAACGTTCGTTTAATCTTAGATTCTTCTTCTATCTTTCTATAGACTAGGCTCTATCTTACGTCTTTATCTTCCTTTAGATCTATCGCTAAATCTTATAACTAATATTCTAGAAGGTAATCTTTAGGCTCTATAAGCTATTTTTCCTATTTCTTATATTCTTCTAGGAATTTTCCTTTACTAGTGTTTATGTTAGCCTTTAATATATCTATTCTATTATAATTAATCTTTCTTGTTCTCTAATTAATATATAGGTTAGTTATCTATAACTATAGTATACCTAGTATTATATCTTATTTGTTATTAAATATTGTTATATCTATAACTATATTTTTAATTATTATCCCTTCTAGTTCTAATGTAGAGAGAACTATTTTAAACCTAATAGGTTCCTAGAATAGTTTTCTTTTAATTATACTTAGTTATTAAGGGTATTTCTTTATTATATAACGCATTCCTTGTATTTCTATAAACTTCTTAGATATAAAGTTCTTTATAGCTCTACTATTAATTATTAATTATACTTTCTTTCTTTAGTATATACCTATTTTTATAATATATAGGCCTCTTATACCTTCTAGTTATTTTTACTTAAGTATCTTTGCGAACTATCTATCTTTCTAGGGCTATAGGTCTACTTTAAGTTTATATTCTTCGTGTTTTAGATATTTATTGTACGTGCACTTATACTATAGTCTTCCTTAGATATATTTTTTAGATAGCTTTGTTCTTAGTCTTACTACTAAGTATCTATCTTCTAGGATTATTTCTTATCCTTAGATATCTTTTACTAGAATTACTCTTATATAATTGTAGCCTCTTCTTTATATAAGCTATACGTTGTTGTTTACTTTAAGGTTCCTATATATAATGTAATTTTTATCTAGGTATAATATCTATAATACTTTAAAGTGTACTAGATATTCTAGATCTATTATTTTGTTATCTCCCTTTTAGTATCTATCTTTGCTAGGTGTACTTGTTATTAGGATGTAGTATACTACTAGTATCTTTAGGGTATAGGCTTTATTAATTTATCGCGTTTTTCTTATAAAGTATTGCTATTCTCTTTATATAGGTATTCTTCCTACTACAACTATATACTATTTTATCTATTCCTTAAATAGTGTAAACTTTATTTCTTTAGGATTGCGTTCTTTCTAGTCTTTGTACACTTCCTCTATACCTATAACTATTAAGTATATTTAAACAAACTTCTATTCTTTATTTTGTTCTTCTATATCTATTATTATATAGCTATTATAGCTATATATATCTAGCTAGGTATATTTTATACCTCTTATACTAACTTATTTCTCGCTTCTTTACAGTCCTTTAAAGGAAGCTGTAGTAGTCTCTTTCTCTAGTACTCGTCCTTTAGCCTAGATTAATAGGGTCTAGGGCTCTTCCTCTTCTAAGTCTTCTATTAGTAGGTCTATTATATAGGCTATCTCTTCTAGCTATACTTTTATTCTACTTTCTTTTATTATAGCTACTCTATATCTCTATTTCTATAGGAACTATACTACTCTCTATTTACTAGAAAGATATATATAGTAGTTATTATTATAATAAAAAGTCTAATAGAGTATTATATATTATACTTCTTTACTCCTAGCTACTTTCTCCTAAGGTTTAGCTTGTGCTTGTAGTACTTCTTTCTTCTTTTTAGTTATTTTTAACTAAGTTTCTTTCTTTAGGTTCTTACTTCTATAGTCTTTTACAAAGTATCTAGGTTTCCTATATTTATAATATACTATATCTTTCTTCTTTTATAATTAGTAATCTTTTATATAGTAGCCTTTCTTACTATAGTTAAAGTACGTAAAGTCTTTATTCTTCTTCTTCTTCTTATTCTTGTTAGTGTTAAGGACTATAGGGTCTCCCTTGTTATAGTTTTAGGTATAACCTCTATATTTATTCTTCTTCTATTCTTAAAGATTATTATTAATTTATATTACTTGTTACTTTAGGGCTTCTAGTGTCTATAGTTTCTCTATATAGATTATTTTATATTAAATTTTAGAGTTTAATCCTTGTTTAAATTGTAATATTAGGGCTAACTTATTCTATTCTATATTCTAGGATAATTATTTAAATTATAATACGTACTTAGGGATACTCTAGTTTTATATAAGTTTTTCTAGCTACTCTTTAGCTTATTAGGTAACGTCTATATCTCTAAATACTACTCTTATTTGTTTAGTAAAGTATTTGTAACTTCTAAAGATAGCTTTTATTTTATTTTTCTAGGTTATTAGAGAGTATATTGTATAGTCTATCTAGTAAGGTTTATACTATCTTATTATATCTTCTTTAAGGTGTAGTCTAATATATATTACCTTCTTTTCTTCTATATTAAAGTATAGTACTTATACATCTATCTAAAGTTATACTAAAGCTATAAAAGGTCTTAGTTTCTCCCTTATTCTATTAAACTTCTTAAGGACGAGTATTTTTAGTAGTTTCTTTATTGTACTTATCTCTAGGCGTTGTATAATTAGTTCTATCTAGTTTTATCTTTTAATAATAGCTTTAATCTAGGCCTTATTTTATTTCGCGTGTTCCTAAAGTTCTCTATTCTAGGTTTCTAAGGCGTTAATTACTATTTTTATATCTTCTTTCTTAGAAATTAAATTGTTTATATAGTTTTTAATGTCCTTCTATACTATATTATCTAACTTATAGCTACTTATAGGTGCCTTAGCTATTTTTCTAGTTAAACTTTCTACTATCGTGTTAGCTAGACTGTGCGCTACTTACGCTTCGCTTCTCGCAATAACTAAATTAGCAAGGTATAATAGGCCTCCTATTATTAACTATAGGTACCTATCTTAGAAGTAGTTAGTAGATCGCAAAGTAATAATAAAAGCTCGTGTAGGGATCTATAATAACTATAAATAGTAGAAGATATTTTATAACTATCTTGTACTAGCGTTCTATAGTTAAAGGATTAAATTACTAATACTATCCTAATAATACGTATTACTACTAACTATATACTTGTTGTAATCTATTAATCTATAGTTACTAAGACTAATAGATTGTAGATTATCTTAATCTATAATCTATAGTTGCTAAAACTAATAGATTGTAGATTATCTTAATCTATAATCTATTAATACTAAGAGTCTATAGATTATAGATTACTTTAGGTGTCCTAATTATATGTAGCCTCTTAGTTAAGTTTATATCCCTTAGGGTTATATAAGTCTAAGTTAATTATTATAGGACTAATTAGTTCTATCTATAGCTTTCTTATTACTGTCGTAATAGAAATACTATATAAGATAAACTTACTAATAAAAGACTTAGAAAGAGAAGATTTCTAAACCTTATTAATTCTTACTAAAGGACTAGTAGAAGATAAAAAGACTTCTATAGTTACTTCTAAAGAACTAAAAAGTAATAAAAAAGAATAACTTAACGTAAAAAGTATAGAGTATACCCTATTAGATATATATATCTATAATAGCTATAGTATAGAAAGTATAAAAAAACTTATTATATAATAGTAATTTATTTAGAAATACTTACTAGGTATAAGTATAGAGGAAGCGTATAAAGACTAGAATATATATAATCTTAAAAAAATAAAATTTATAATATTCTAATAATAGATAAAGTAATATATAATTATAGTAAGAAGAATACTTGTATAAAGAGAGTAGTAATACTTTTTAAAGAAAACGTAATAGATTAATAAAGCTTATATACTAAGTATACTAGTAGTATACTATATTTTAATTAAAAAGATACCTAGTAAAGATAAATACTAAAGAGAAGATAATAAAAGAATAAACCTAAAATATCTAGTATATTTTAAGATATTATAAGTATTATACTTAAATATAAATTATTTTATATATAAAGAACTTAAAATAAGAAATTATATATAGCTAGTAAAAAGAAAAGGTAGTAATTATATAAAAGTAATTCTAGAAGAAGATATTATAAGATAAGAGATAATAATAATACTTAGTAAAGGATATATAGTAGTAAGACCTAGAAAAAGGCTATTTAAAGAATATATCCTAAGAATACCTTAGTATAAGTTTATATAAAATAAGTACTTAAAGTATAAAGAATATAAGTATAAAGTTAAGTAGTAGCTCTAACTAAGTAGATAGTTTAAAAAATAGCCTAAGTAAAAATAGCTAAAAAGTATAATAGGCTTATATATTACAAAACAAAGTACTTTCTAAAGAAAAAGAGTATAAGTAATAGTTAATAGTAAAGCTATAAAGAACTTTATATCTAAAAAGTTTATAGAAAAAATAGGAATACGTTATATAATAAAAAAGTACCTTTAATAATTAAGTATAGTTAAAATAAAGCTATTCTAGAAATATCTAAAGTTTAAATTAAGACTCTTTATATTAAAGCTAGAAATAGACTTAATAATAATTAATAAAAAATAATATATAATTTTAGAGATACTATAGTTATAAATAACTAACTTAAGAATTAATTAGAGAATAAGAGAAATAAGTTACCTTAGACTAGATATATTAAAAGCTAATATAAAAATATATAAAGTAAAATTCTTAGATAAATTTAAAAAATAATATATTCTACTACTACTCTAGGTACTTTACTAAAAGTTTAATTACTCTATAAGTAATTACTCTATAATAACGTAATTAATTAATTTAAAACTTTATAAGTAGATAAATTAGATTATTCTATATAAATTCCTTCTATAGCCTTATATATAGTAATTACTATACGTTAGTAGTATAAGTTAGTACGCGCTAGAAGCCTAATCCTTAACTACTTGTTCTATTGTCGTAATTAACGTACGCGCCTAATTAGCTTTAAGTACGCCTCCTAAGGTAATATACTATCTAGGCTAAGGCTTCTTACGTCTTTAGCGCTTATTTATAACCTAGAGTTTATAATTCTCTTCTATAAGAATAGCTACTAAGTATATAGCTAGTTAATAGCTCTTAATAAGTTAAGTAATTACTAGACTTATAAAGCTTTAGGACTAACGTTAAAAGAGGCCTTATATAAGATAAGCCTATTTTTTAGGCTAATTAATAGTATAAAGTGTCTTAGCTATCTATAGCTCTTAGTTAAAACTACTCTTATATAAAGATAGAGTCTTAATAATAGTAAGAGTATTAAGGATATACTCTAAACTATATAGGATTAGTCTAGTAGCTTAAAAGCTACTTTAAGTATTACTTAAACTAATTACTAACGTATATACGCGTAGATATACGTATAAGAACTCTTCTTTATTAATATAAAAGACTCTTTTACGTACTAAGAGTTTAATTTTATAACTATACGCTACTTTAAGAGGAGAGAAGAAGCCTAGATTAAGAGTCTATATACTCTACTTATATAGCCTTCTATCTACTTATTAAAATAATAGATCTAGTATACGCCTAGTTTATTTATTATCTATTTATTATTACTAACTATAATTATATAGCTAGCTAGTAGATCTATATACTAGCTAGGATAATAAAGGGTAAGATTAACTTACTAGACGCGTTAATATACTTAATTATTATACTCTAGTTATAATTTCCTAGCTAGATAGTAATAGCCTAACTAATTATATATAAACTTATAATAACTTTAGACGTAGAAGCTACTTCTATTATAAACCTAGTCTTATTAAAGTTATATATATCCTTATTAAGTATATTATACGCCTAGTACGTCTCTTATATATTATAGGTGTAACAGAAGAAATCGAGATAGAACTAATTAGTCCTAACTTAGGTGCTAACAAAGCATAGGACGAGTAGGGTAATAATCTCGATTAGGAAACTACATATAACTAGGACACCTAGGCTAATCTATAATCTATAGACTCTTAGTATTAATAGATTATAGATTAGGTTAATCTACAATCTACTAGTCTTAGCAACTATAGATTATAGATTACTATAAGTATATAGTTAGTATAATGCGCATTATTAGGATAGTATTAGTAATTTAATCCTTTAACTACAGAACGCTATTACAAGATAGTTACAAAACATCTTCTATTGTTTAGAGTTATTATAGATTACCTCTAAGCTTTTACTATTACCTCGTGATCTACTAACTCTATAAAAACAGGTACTTGTAGTCGACAATAGGAGGCCTGTTACACCTTACTAATTTAGTTATTGCGAGAAGCAAAGCGTAAGTAGCGCATAGTCTAGCTAACACGATAGTAGAAGGTTTAACTAAAAAAACTAAAGCACCCTTAAGTAGTTATAAGTTAGATAATATAGTATAGAGAGACGTTAAGAACTACATAAACAACCTAATCTCTAAAAAAGAAGATATAAAAATAGTAATCAACGCTTTAGAAATATAGAACAAGGAACTACAAGATTACGTAAAACAAAACAAAGTATAAATTAAAGCTATTATTAAAGGTTAGAACTAGATAGAACTAATTACGCAACGCCTAGAAATAAGCGCGACGAAGAAACTACTAAAGATACCTGTCCTTAAGAAGTTTAATAGAACAAGAGAGAAACTAAGACCCTTTATAGCTTTAGTATAACTCTAGATAGATATATAAGTACTATACTTTGACATAGAAGAAAAGAAAGTAATATATATTAGATTGCACCTCGAAGAAGACGTAATAAGATAGTACAAACCTTACTAGATAGATTATACAATATACTCTCTAATAACCTAGAAAGACAAAACTAGAGCTATTTTTAGAAGTTACGAATACTTTACTAAACAAATAAGAGTAGTATTTAGGGATATAGACATTACCTAATAAGCTAAAGAGTAGCTAGAAAAGCTTATACAAAGTTAGAGTGTTCCTAAATATATATTATAATTCGAATAACTATTATAAAACATAGAATAGAACGAATTAGCTTTAATGTTATAATTTAAACAAGGACTAAACTCTAAGATCTAATATAAGATAATATACATAGAGAAACTAAGGATACTAGAAGCCTTAAAGTAATAGGTAATATAAATTAACAACGATCTTCGAGAATAGAAGAAGAATAAATATAGAGGTTATACCTAGAACTATAATAAGGGGGACCCTATAATCCTTAACGCTAATAAGGATAAGAAGAAAAAGAAGAATAAAGACTTTACGTACTTTAACTATAGTAAAAAAAGCTACTACGCAAAGGACTACTAATTATAAAAGAAGAAGGATATAGTATACTATAAATGTAGGAAACTAGGATACTTTATAAAAAATTATAGAAGTAAGGACCTAAAGAAAGAAACTTAGTTAAAAACAATAGAGAAGAAGAAGGAAGTACTACAAGCATAGGCTAAACCTTAAAAGAAGGTAGCTAAGAGTAAAGAAGTATAATATATAATACTCTATTAAACCTTTTATTATAATAATAACTACTATATATACTTTTCTAGTAAACAGAGAGTAGCGTAGTTCCTATAGAAATAGAGATATAGAGTAACTACAATAAAAGAAAGAATAAAAGCTTAGCTAGAAGAGATAGCCTAAGTAATAGACCTACTAATAGAAGACTTAGAAGGGGAAGAGCCCCTAGTACTATTAATCTAGGCTAAAGGATAGGCACTAGATAAAGAGACTACTACGACTACCTCTAAAGGACTACAAGGAAGTAAGAGATAAGTTAGTATAAGAAGTATAGAGTATACCTAGCTAACAATACATACTTATAATAGCTACACAATAAGTAATATAGAGGAACGAAGTAAAGAATAGAAGTTTGTTTAAATATATTTAATAGTTATAAATGTAGAGGAAGTATATAAAGACTAGAAGGAACGCAATCCTAAAGAAATAAAGTTTATACTATTTTAAGAATAGATAAAGTAATATATAGTTATAGTAAGAAGAATACTTATAAAGAGAGAATAGTAATACCTTATAAGAAAGATGTAATAGATTAATAAAGCCTATACACCTAGAATACTAGTAGTATACTATATCCTAACAACGAATACACCTAGTAAAGACAAGTACTAGGAAGGAGATAACAAGATAATAGATCTAAAGCATCTAGTACACTTCGAAGTATTATAGATATTATACTTAGATAAGAATTGTATTACATATAAGAACCCTAAAACAAATAACAATATATAGCCTATAAGAAGAAAAGGCTATAATTATATAAGAGCAATTCTAGTAGAAAATATCTAGGGATAAGAAATAATCCTAGAAGATAGATACGTAGTAGTAAGGCCTAGACTAAAATTATCTAAGAAATGTATCTAAGGAGGACTATAGTACAAATATATATACAATAAGTATCTAAAACACAAAGAATATAAACTTAAAGTAAGCCTATAGCTTTAGAAAAACAGACAATTTATAAAATTACTTAAGTAAGATAGGCTAGAAGGTATAAGAGGCCTATATATTACAAAAATAGGTATATACTAAGGAAAGGAAGTACGATTAATAATTAATAGTAGAGCTACAAGAAACTTTATATTAAAGAAGTTTGTAGAAATATAAGGAATAAAATATATAATAAAGAAGTACCTTTAATAACTAAGTATAATTAAAGGGAAACTATTCTAGGAACCTATATAGTTCGAGATAGTACCTTTAATACTAAGACTAGAAAGACTAGAAATTAAGAATATAGTTATAGACATAACAATAATTAATAACAAACAAGACATTATATTAGGTATGCTATAGTTATAAATAACTAACCTACACATTAATTAGAGAACAGGAAAAATTAATTATTATAGAATAGATATATTAAAAGCTAACATAAACACCTATAAAAGAGAATTCCTTAAAAAATATAAGAAATAGGAAAAACAGCTTATAGAGCCTAAAGATTACCTTCTAGAATATTAACTATAAGACTTAGCGATAGAACTAGAAGAAGGTAAAAACTTAGAATAGAGCCTAGTCTACTAAAAAACAGAAGAAGAATCTAAGATTAAATAAACGTTTATCTAAAACGTAATAAAAAAAGGATAGATAAGAGAATCTAAATCCTTAGTAGTACACAGACTTATATTTGTAGATAAGAAAGGTATAAGTAAAAAAAGACCCTACGTAGATTTTAGGAAAACTAACGTAATTACAAACAAGAACTAATACCTACTACTACAAATAAACAAAATATAAGATAGGCTATAAAGAGTAAAGATCTTTACAAAACTAGATATCTAAAACGCCTACTATTAGATTAGAATTAAAAAAGGCAACAAGTAGAAAATAGTGTTTAGAATATAGTATAGACTATATAAATACTTAGTTATACTGTTTAGTTTAATAAACGCACTAGTAGCATTCTAAGAAAGAATTAATATAGTACTAAGAGAGTACTTAGACGTATTTACATTTACGTACCTAGATAACATCCTAATATTCTTAGAAATAGAAGAAGAACACGTACAACACGTATACAAAGTACTAAAGAAACTAGTAGAAAATAAATTATTTCTTAAAATAAGAAAATACAAGTTCTATACAAAGGAAATAGACTTCCTAGGATTTATTATTAAACTAGGAAAAATCAAGATTAACCTAGAAAAGATTAGATTAATTAATAAATAGCTACAACTAAGAAACCTAAAAGAAGTACAATAGTTTTATAAGCTAGCTAACTTCTACAAAAAGTTAATAGTAGGATAGTCTAAAGATATAGAACTAATAACAAGACTTATAAAGAAAGATATACTATTTAAATAGATAAAAGAATATAATAAAGTATTTAAAAAGATTAAGAAGAAGTTTATAAAAAACCTAGTTATTAGAATATATAACCTAGACCTACTAGTAATAGTAAAAACAGATACATCTAACTTAGTCTATAGAATAGCACTAATACAAGAAGACCTAGAGACTAAAAAAGAATACTTAGTTAAATACTTCTCTAAGAAGATAAAAACAGTAGAACTTAACTACCTAATCTATAACAAAGAAATACTAGCAATCTACAAAGTATTTAGATAATAGAGAGTATACTTACAAAGAGTAAAGCACTAGACAAAAGTCTATATAGACTACAAGAATCTTATAAGATTTATAATAAATAAAGAACTATTACAACACTATATAAGATAGTAGGAGTTCTTATTAATATTTAATATAGAAATTATATATATAAAAGAGAAAGATAATTAGTTTATAGACGCCTTTAGTAGAAGACTAGACTTATAAGAGGAAGTAAACGCTACTAGTATAGTTCTAATTAAGAACAACGAAGGATATTTAGTCCTAAATACACCTAAAATAGCCGCAACACTTAAAAGAACGAGTAGCGAGCTAAATAAATAGATTTAGAAAATAACGCAAGAAGTATCTAAAGAAATAGAGAAACTAGAAATCTAAGAAGGATTTGCATAAGTATACAAAAGAATATATATTCTAAAGAAGATTTAAAGGGAATTTATACAATTATTCTATAAATTACTAGTATATAGTTACTAAGGTATTAAAAAAATATTAGATAGGCTACTACAAGACTATTACATTCTAAGAGCAAGACAATTAGTAATAAAAGTACTACAAGACTATATAGAATGTTATAGGAATAAATATAGTAGATATATACTATATAGAATATTATAACTAGTAGAAGTACTAGAATAACTATAAGAAGTTATTACAATAGACTTTATTACAAAGCTACCTAAGTCTAAGGACCTAATATTAGGAGTTAAGTATAATAGAATCCTAATAATAGTAGATAAACTTACAAAGTATATATACCTTAAGCTATACAAGGAAAAGAGTAGGATAGAAGTCGCCGCACACTAAGTTCTAGGAATAGTAATTAGTTAATATAGACTACTAGATAAGATTATTATAGATAGAGATATACGATTTATATTAAAACTATAGAGAACAATAACAGCGCAATTAGGAATACAATATACAATATCTACAGTATATTATCTATAGATAGATAGATAGTTAGAACAAATAAATTAGATAGTAGAATAATACTTAAGATACTACCTTAACTACAACAAGAACAATTAGGTACAACTACTACCTATAGTATAGCTAGTATACAACAGCGTAAAGAATATAGTAATAGGAGTATTACCCTTTTTTGCGAACTACAGATTTAAACCTAATATATACTAGATACTAAGAAATTAGATATCTTAGTCCCTAAGAGGAGAAAACTTCGCTAATAGACTTAAAGATATATATAATTAACTAAGACAAGATGTAGAATTCCTATATAATTAGATAGTAAAGTACTACGACAAGAAGTACAAAGAAGGACCTTAATTTAGAGAGGGAGAAAAAGTATAGTTATTATAGAAGAACATTAAAAGTAAGAGACTAAATTTAAAATTAGACTACGTTAAGATAAGACCTTATAAAATTAAGAAAGAAGTTACACTAGTTATATTTAAATTAAAGCTACTAAACAAGATAAGGATACACTTAACCTTCTATATAGTACTACTTAAGATAGTACTATAGAATATAGAACTACTAGTATATAAAGTAAACACGTATAGAGAATAAAAAGAATAAGAAGTTAAAGAAATCCTATAATACTAGTTTCGCAATAGAAGAAACTACTACTTAGTAGAATAGATAGGTATAGACGAAAAAGGACAACTATAGGAGAAAACATAGGAACTAGAGGATAACCTTAATTACTCTAAGAAACTAGAAGAGTTCTAAAGTTAAAACTCTCTAGAACGCCTAGTAGCGAACTAAGAGAACTAATAGTACTAACAATAGATAGAGAGATAATAAAGACGTCTAGTATAGGACCTACTATAGTAATACTAAACGCTTTATCTAAGTCTAGCTTAGCTTTAAGAGCTACTAACTACTTAGCTAATTTCTTATTATTTAAGGCCTTTATCTTATAAAGATAAGAGAGACGAGCTTAATTCTTTACTAGCTTACTCTACGCAAGCTCCTAGATATACTTATACTTAGCTTTAGCCTCTATAATTTAAGATAGTAATTTCTCTTAAGTCTAGTTAATAGCTTTCCTTATTATTATTAAGCCTAGACGTAAGAATAAGTATAATAAACGTATACTTAGAAAGAGAGACACTAGATATATTATAAGAACTACGTATATTCGTATAAATACACGCCTTACAAGCCCTACTATTATTTATAGAAATAATACAAGAAAGAGACTTAGGGTTTAACTTAAGAGAAGTACAACAAGAATAAAGAAATATCTTAATACTATTGCGTAACACGCAATTATTAAGAAAGTAGCAACGACGTGTAGATAAAATAGGTATAAGGGAGGATAAAGAACTCTATATTAATAAAGAAACTAGACTAATAACTCTAGCTCTAGGATAGGTAAACTAGGACCTACCTAAGGGAGGAGATAGTGTTATAGGTGTAATAGAAGAAATCGAGATAGAACTAATTAGTCTTAACTTAAGTACTAATAAAGTATAAGACAAGTAGAGTAATAATCTCGATTAGGAAACTATATATAACTAGGACACCTAGGCTAATCTATAATCTATAGACTCTTAGTATTAATAGATTATAGATTAGGTTAATCTATAATCTACTAGTCTTAGTAACTATAGATTATAGATTACTATAAGTATATAGTTAGTATAATGCGCATTATTAGGATAGTATTAGTAATTTAATCCTTTAACTATAGAACGCTATTATAAGATAGTTGCAAAACATCTTCTATTATTTAGAGTTATTATAGATTACTTCTAAGCTTTTACTATTACTTTATAATCTACTAACTCTATAAAAATAAGTACTTATAGTTAATAATAGAAGGCCTGTTACATTATATAAGCTTAAACTACGCGTTAATTTAGATAAAGTTCTTATACTTAGCGCGCTAGGAGTAAAACTTTCTATTCTACTTTATCTAAAGTTTAGGCTAGCTCTTAATCTATTAATCTACGTAGTTCTTACTTATTAGAGGAGGAGAAGGATTTTAGCTACAAGTAGTTAGTAAAACGTTTACTATACGTTATACGTTAATAATATAGGGTAGAAATCTACGTTAATTAAGGCTAAGGATCTATTAAACAAAGGACTACTCTTCTTAAGGTAAGAGCTTATATTAACGTTAATAGATTACGCTTATAGAGAGGGTACCTTTAAGGTAGCCTTAGAGAGTTAAGTAAGAGACTTAGAATAACTTTAAACTCCTACGTATACTTGTAATTTTTTTTAAATTAATTAAATTAGACGTAAGATTAAGTCTACTTTCCTTTTAAGGTAATTTCTAACGTTATACGTAGCCTATTATTAATTAAATACTTATTAGCGCGTAAATTTTAATAAGGTAGCTAGAGTAGTAAGGTAGCTAGAGTAGTAAGGTAGCTAGAGTAGTAGTAGAACACGTTAGGAAAAATAGCTTACTAAGCTTAAAGATTACTTGCTAGAATACTAACTATAAGATTTAGTAATAGACCTAGAAAAAAGTAAACATATAAGTTAGAGCCTAGTCTATAGAAAAACTAAAGAAGAAATAAAAATTAAGTAAGTATTTATTAAAAAAGTAATAAAAAAAAGATAGATATAAGAATCCTAGTCTTTAGTTATATATAGACTTATATTTATTAATAAAAAGAGAATAGATAATAAAAGACTTAATATAAATTTTAAAAAAATAAACGTAATAATAAATAAAAATTAGTACTACTTACTATATATAGATAAAATATAAAGTAGGCTATAAAAGGCTTATATCTTTATAAAGTTAGATATCTAGAATACTTACTATTAGATTAGAATTAAGAAAGGTAATAAATAGAAAATAGCGTTCTAAATATAGTATAAACTATTTAAATATATAGTTATACCTTTTAGATTAATAAATATACTAGCTATATTTTAAGAAAGAATTAATATAGTCTTAAGAGAATACTTAGATATATTTATATTTTTAGAATTAGAGGAAAAATATATATAATATATATATATATAAGGTACTAGTAAAGCTAGTAGAAAATAAGCTATTTCTTAAGATAAGAAAATATAAATTCTATATAAAAGAAATAGACTTCCTTAGATTTATTATAGAACTAGGAAAAATTAGAATTAACTTTAATAAGATTAAGTTAATCTAAGAATAGCTAATACTAACAAACTTATAAGACGTATAAGAGTTTTATAAGTTAGTAAACTTTTATAAAAAACTAATAATAAAATAGTTTACGTATATAGAACTATAAACTAAGCTTAAAAAAAAGATACACTATTAAAATAGACTAAAGAATATAATAAAGTATTTAATAAGATAAAATAAAAGTTTATAAAAAACCTAGTTATTAGAATATATAACCTAAACCTACTAGTAATAGTAAAGATAGATATATCTAATTTAGTCTATAAGAGAGTACTAATATAAGAAGACTAAGCTATAAAGTAAAAATACTAAGTTAAATACTTCTCTAAGAAAATAAAGCTAGTAGAGCTTAACTACCTAATTTATAATAAAGAAATACTAGTAATCTATAAAGTATTTAAGTATTAAAGAGTATATTTATAAAGAGTAAAATATAAAATAAGAGACTATATAGACTATAAGAATTTTATAAAATTTATAAGAAATAAAAACCTATTAAAATACGATATAAGATAGTAAGATTTCTAATTAATATTTGAATTTAAAGTTATATATATAAAGAAAAAAGAAAACTAGTTAGTAAATACTCTAAGTAAAAGACTAGATTTATAAGAAGAAGTAAATATAACTAGTATAGTTCTAGTTAAGAATAGAAAAAGATATTTAGTTCTAAATAAACCTAAAATAGCTACAATACTAAAGAGAATAAGTAGTAAATTAGATAAATAAGTTAAAGAAAAAATAATAAAAACTTCTAAAGAGATAGAAAAGCTAGAAATCTAAAATAAACTAGTAAAGGCCTATAATAGAACGTATATCCTAAATAAGATATAAAGAGAATTTATATAATAATTCTATAAACTACTAGTATATAAGTACTAAAGAATTAAGAAAATATTAGATAAGCTTTTAAAAAACTACTATATACTAAAAGTATAAGAACTAGTAATAGAAGTACAACAAAACTATATAGAATATTCTAAGAATAAATATAATAGATATATACTATATAGAATAATAGAACTTATTAAAGTACTAGAGTACTTATAAAGAATTATTATAATAGACTTTATTATAAAGTTACTTAAATTATAAGATTTAATATTAAGATATAAGTATAATAGAATCTTAATAATAGTAAATAAACTTATAAAGTATTTATACTTAAGACTATATAAAGAGAAAAGTAAGATAGAAGTTACTACTTATTAGGTTTTAGAGACTATAGTTAGCTAGTATAGTATTCTAGATAAGATTTATATTAAAACTTTAAAGAATAATAATAGCGTAATTAAGAATATAATATTAAATATTAATAGTATATTATCTATAAATAGATAGATAATTAGAATAAATATACTAAATAGTTAAATAATAATTAAGAAACTAGCTTAACTATAATTAAAATTACTAGGTATAGCTACTACCTATAGTAGAGTTAGTATAAAATAGCGTAAAGAATATAATAAGAAGAATATTATATTTGTTTTATAAACTATAGATTTAACCCTAATATATACTAGATACTAAAGAATATAGAATTTTAGACTTTAAGAAGAGAAAGCTTTATAAATAAAATAAAATAAATATATAATTAACTAAGATAAGATACTAAGTTCTTATATAAGTATTTAGTAAAGTACTATAATAAAAATATAAAGAGTAACTTTAATTAAAAAATAGAGAAAAATTATATTTAGTCTAAAGAAATATTAAAAGTAAACAAGCTAGTTTAAAACTAGATTATATAAAAATAAGACTATATAAAATTTAAAAGAAAATTACACTAGTTATATTTAAATTAAAACTACTAAGTAAGATAAAAATATACCTAACTTTCTATATAGTACTCTTTAAGATAGTACTATAAAATATAGAACTACTAGTATATAAAGAAGATATATATAGAGAATAAAAAGAATAAAAAGTAAAAGAAATTTTAGTATACTAGTTCTATAAAAAAAAAAACTACTACTTAGTAAAATAGACTAGTATAAATAAAAAAGCAACTATAAAAAGATATATAAAAACTAAAAGAGTTTAAAAGTTAAAACTCTATAGACTACCTTATAGTAAACTAAGAAAATCTTTAATACTACTAGTAGATAAAAAAGTAATATAAGCGTCTAATATATCTTTAAAATCTATCTTAGCCTTTAATATATAAAACTATATAGATAATTTAGTATTATTATAAGCTTTTAGTATATAAAAATAGTCTATATATACTTTAAGTTCTACTATCTTATAAGTAGTTTTAGAGATTAGGTTATACTAAGCTTATTTAGTAATAGCTAGCTATAATAATAGTTTTACTCTAGCTCTATTAATAGCTCTCCTTATATAATTTAGAAGTAATAGAACTAATAATATTAGAGTACTTATACTTAGCTAGAGAAATCCTAAAAAGAGTATACTAGTACTAAGTGTTAGCCTAAATATACTTTCTATAAGTCCTACGATCTTTTAAGGATATAAAGTAAGTTAATTTTAAATTAGTATAATAAGAGTAAGGAATTATTTTAAGACTATTATAAGTAATAATTTATTATATTAAAAACAAGAAAGTATAAAGAGTAATAAAGAGCTAGAAATTAAAAAAGAAAATAGTTTAATAACTTTAGTATTAAAGTAAAAGAATAAGAACTTACTTAAAAGATAAGATAGTATTATATTAGTAATAAGAGAAAACTAGATAGAACTAATTAGCTTAATAATAGGAGATAATAATAAATATAACTTATAAGATAATAAGCTTATTTAAGAAGTTAATTTTAATAAAGATATATAAACTAAATAACTTTATTAGGCTTAGTAGTTATAAAGATATAAAGTAATTTTATTCTATTATAAAGCTTTGTAGTAATAAAACTATAAAGTAAATTTATTACTTTATTAAGCTTAGTAGTTACAAAGTTAGAAAGCTAACCTAAAGATAAAGTATATAGTTAAGTAGTAATACGTATTATTAAGATAGTATTAGTAATTTAATTACTAACTATAAGTAACAAAATATTAATATTATAAGATATCTTTCTATTATTCTTAACTTATTACTTAATTACTTCTATACTAAAGTTATTAACTTTTAATCTACTAATACTCCTCTAAGCTACTAATAGCTAATAATAAGATAGCCTAGTAATATAAAAAGTAGCTTTTAAATTATTAAAAGTATTTATATATTCTTAAGTAATTATAAAAGTCTTATACTAAGTTTTTTAAAAAAGTAGCTAATTTCTATTAGTAAGTTTAGTAATAACTTTAAACTTAATTATCTTAGTAAGTAGTAAAGAAAAGCTTAAGTAATTCTTAATAAAGTACTAGAAGTATTATAAGCCTACTATTATCGACTATAGTATTTTATATTATAAGAGTTAGTAGATTATAAGTTAATAGTAAGGTCTATATAAGTAATCTATAATAACTAATAATAATAGAAGATATTTTATAACTATCTTATATTAGCGTTCTATAGTTAAAGGATTAAATTACTAATACTATACTAATATAAGGTAGACTTTACGTAAGATAACTTAATAAGGTAGTTTTAACAATTAACTAAAAAGAGTAAATAGTAGATAAAGCTATCTAAGTAAGTACTAGGTATATATACCTAGTAGCTTA